>PVJI01009381.1:0-65149 GCA_004026765.1 Micronycteris hirsuta | reverse complement strand
ATATACACTGTCCAAGCCACACCACTCCGAGAGTCAAGGGGTGTGACTGCTGATTACGCTGGGACAGAGGAAGTAAACCGGAACTGCTCAATGAAGACCAGATCATACATTCGCCCTACTTAAAACTAAGCCAAATTACTCAGTCCAAGAATTTCTACCTCTTCCTACAGATTTTTATCAAACATTTACAAATTATGTCCCCCAGTCCAGCTATAAATAAACTAGGGGCCAGGGCAGGACTGAACAGAGGCCAGTGGAACAGCACAAGTATCATGCTATGAGGGGAAAATCCAACTCTAAACACTTTAAACAGGTGCAGAGGAAGGTAGCAGCAGCAACTCTTAAGCACACTTTTCAATGTAACAGACAAAAATCAGAAATGACTACAGAGATATTTCAGAAAAATTAATCGGGCAGCAGTGCACAAAATAGATGGGACTTAAAAGCAAGATTATTATAATAGTAGAGGTGAGAGATAATGAAAACATTGTCTGGTTTACAGTCATGGACAAGGAGAGAAGGGGATATTCTGAAGGGAAAACCAAAGATATGATATAACCTAGTGTCTGCTGAAAAAACTAAACATTATTCTTAAATTCTAAATCTAGGAATAGTGATACAATGATAGTGCCATAGGCCTGAGAAAGTTGAAATGTCCTAATTTTGTATTATTTCTTAAAAGAGAGATTAGCTTGGGAACAAGACATCAGCAGAGAAAAAGAGGGAGAGTGAGAGAAGTGTAGTGACAGACACTGTGCCAATTGTAAAAGACAAAATTTAACTTGGTGGCTCTGGCTGGTATAGCTCAGTGGATTGAGCGCGGGCTGGGAACCAAACGGTCCCGGTTCGATTCCCGGTCAGGGCACATGCATGGGTTGCGGGCCAGGTCCCCAGTGAGGGCCATGTGAGAGGCAACCATACATTGCTGTTTCTCTCCCTCTCTGTCTCCCTCCCTTCTCCTCTCTCTCTAAAAATAAGTAAATAAAATCTTTAAAAAAAAAAAAAATTTAACTTGGTGGACTTTTAACTGCAAAGACAACCAACTGTTAATTTAGTTATTTTGAACCCCTATTATCATTTTCTATAAATTAATGTATTTTCTCAACAATCACATTTCCGCAAAAGAAAAAAGACTTTTGAAAACATCTTTGACACAAGTTAAGAATAACTGATATTTATAGATAATATACCTTCCAAAGAGAATCGATTTCAAAGGGAAGTATTCAGAAGGTGATTTTAAGTTAATATTAAAACAAATCCTCCATTAGTTATATCAAAGGAATAGAGTGCCCTCTACTGGAAGTTAATAAACAAACCACTTAAGTTAAAAGAATAACGTTTCATTCTTTTTAAGGCCTAGCATTAAATTGCTTGCACTAGACAAAGAGCAGGTTTTTTTAAAATTTCTAACAAAGATAAACAAGGGAAACTAATGAATGTTTAAAATACTTAAAAACAAGACCAAGTCTCTGTCTAATGCACAAACACACAAAGAAATAAACCTTAAATTTTTACACATAAACAAAAGATGCAAACATCTTTCCTCTGCTAAAAGGAAAGGTCATCATCATCAGTTATGCTCAAACTTTGGGTGACTGGATTCAAACGTATGTCCTAAACTGGTATGAAAAGACTGGCAAACAAGTATAAAGAAAGTTTACTAATAGAGTGAGCTACTATTTAACCGGGACAGGGAATCTGTACGAGAAGCCACAGGAAGCTAGTTGTTAAAATTTACAGCTACAGCCTAGATTTCAATTTCCGCCTAAAACCGTATCAGACCCTGACCATGAGTCACAATCAGTAATAAATATTGCCGAATACTAAAATGCCACGCCTGATGATACAAACATAAGGTTTTAAGGATTCTCTGAACACATGCAACATGACACATTAGTTATAAAACCTTTCAGAGTAAAATGGTAAAGCCACTGTGAAAACCAGCATGGAAGGTTCTTGAAAAATTAAACAATTACCACCTGGTCCAGCAATTCCACTTCCGGGTATATAGCTAAAAGAATTAAAAGCAAGGACTAAAACAGGTATCTATACTTCAGTATTTATAGCAGCATTACTCGCAATTGCCAAAAAGGTGGAAAAAAGCAAGTGTCCACCAACAAATGAAGAGATAAACAAAATGTACAATAGTATTTGCATTTGATGGAGCATTATTCCACCTTAAAAAGGAAATTCTGACAATTGAAGAGTTATGCCGAGTGAAACAAGAAAGACACAAAAAGACAAAAAATCTGGTACGATTCCACTTACATGAGCAACCCAGAATAATCAACACCATGAAGACAGAACAGTGGTTACCAGTGGCAGGGAGGGGCAGAGTGAATGAGGAGTTACTGTCCAATGGGCAGTTTCAGTTTAGGAAGATGAAAAAGTTCTGGAGAAGGACAGTGGTGCTGGTTACACAGCAATCTAAGTGTACTTCATACCACTGTACAGTTTTATTTGTACACTTAAAACGTATTTTAACGTACACATGCAAGATTTAAAGGGGCTCTTTGTCTGAGTATACAAATTTCATCTCACCAGCTACATTAAATTCTGAGCTCCCTGAAAAGAAGGTCTATATCGCACAGAATTCCATAACACCAAAGTTTTAAGCATAGTACCCTCACTTGCCATTGAATCTTTACTATATGCACTTGATAATTTCAACCCTTATTCCAATCTATACACAGAAAACACTAAACAAATAACGAAACAATCTTACCCTAGTAAATTTTATCTAGCAATAATATAAAGTTTTAATTACTGCATTAAGAGCAAATGAAGGTAGTAGCAATGTGTGATTTTAAAAGCCAACACTGCGAATTGCAAGTTGAAGGAATAAAAGGCTATACGTTTCATACAGTTAAAATACATCTCACTTGAGCATGCTACCTCATGTGCAGTATCCCAATAAGCATGGCAGCCAAACTTGAACTAAGTCTTCCCATGATACAGCACCGACTTAACCGAGAAAGCAAATCAGCAGGTAGACTGGGCAGAAAATATATAAGCTGGACCAAACACTGCTGAGACTCTGCTGGGAGAACCACCACAGTGCCTTCCTGCGGATCTAGGGGGAGAGACAGACACAGTAAATTTAACTATAAAAGACACACAAAGCAGAGATTAAATTAATCTCAGCAGACTGAATGATGTTCACTGTGTTATGCTGAATTCTATCATAAAATTACATGAAAAAGTTTTTATCATAAAATATTTATGTATGGCCTTAATCTACTTTCTAAAGTAAAATATTGAACATAATCGTTATTTAAAGATACATTTATTAGGTTGGCAAAAGAGCCCACATGTTTTTTTCCATAAAATAAAAGACATTTTTCGTATTTACCAAAAACTTAACTGATATAGGCATTCTGAGTATGTCAGCTACCTCCTGCTATTGGCTTCTAGGGGGTAGAGGCCAGGGGTGCTGCTAAACATCTTCCAAAGCATAAGACAGCCCCACAGCAAAGAAGTATTTGGCCAACATGTCAATAGTCTCAAGAAACTTTGCAAATCACTTTTGACACATTCAATCAGTCACAGAACCCTCTCCATATACCGCACAAATCTTTTTTTTTGCATTTCATTTGCATTTTTACCTTTCTTGAAATAATAGAGCATAATACACTGAAAATGTTGTGTATCTTCTTCCATCTTCAATATTAAAATGGCTACGCAAAAATTCACCAATTTCGGTAAGATTTTTTAAATGCACAATGGTATGACAGCTGTCACAATACACTCTAACAAAATTGTTTTGAACAAAGTTGAAGACAACTAGGCGCTACTAGAGCCATCGTATGGAAAAAACTAAATGAACTCTTTGGCCAACCCAATATTTAACACAGTACCAGTTTCATAACATGCAAGTTGTCTTACATGAAATAAGAACTTTCATGGGGGTAAAGGGATTGGACACAAAGCAAAACAGTAAAAAACAGGCATTTCTGCTAAACAGTGACAATTACAATATCAACTAAAAGCAAAAAAACTGTTTGTGTGTCTATGTACACTTACACATACACACTCACACACAACACACACACACACACACACACACACCTCTACATATAAGCAATGCTGAAAACATTTTAAAATATACCCACAAAAGCTGGAAGCAAACCAATTACTTAATGAATGGATAAATATAGTGGTATATCCATTAAATGAAATATTGCTTAGCAATAAAGAAATAAACACTGCTATATGCTTCAACATGGATAAATCCTGAAAACACTGTAAGTGAAAGAAGCCAGACTCAAAGGCCCCATATTGCATAATTTGATTTGTAAGAAATGTCCAGAATAAGCAAATCCAGACACAAAAATAGATTAGTGGCTGCCAGGAGCTGGGAAAAGCAAGAATGGGAAGGGCCTACCAATAGGTAGTTTCTTTTGGGGATGATAAAAATATTCTGGAATTAAAATAGTGATAATGACTGCAAGACTTTAGGATTTTTAAAAAAATCACTGAATTGTACATTGTAATATAGCAAATTTTATGGCATATGAATTATATCTCAATAATAAACATGAAGAGCAAGTGGTTTAAAAGACAATTTAAGAATGTAAGAAGCACCTGTCATTAACCTTCTAAAACTATTCTAACAAAGAATACTTACTACTGAAAATCAATTTACTATCTGATGGTGGATTCTGTTTTGGTAGTTTTTGTCACAGCATGACTAAGTTATAATAATTTAAAGGAAAGGCAAACCTAAAGGGCTTCCCTTAGAAACTTCCTTTCCAAATCAGGATAGAGCAATGATTACCTTGTACTGGTAAGCAAACTCTTACCATAGATTCGAAGAGCAGTAGCCTGTAAACTTTTTAGTAATTCTTTATTTGCTCGTGCTGCAGCGGTTTGGATGATATCAATAAGCTGTGTTGAGAGCTCAGGGTTTCGGGAGCCAAGATGAGCGAGCTGCAATGGTAAACCAGCCAGCCAACGCGATAACACTTTGCTACGATATCTAAAGCCAAGGAGGAACCCAATAAAGTGTAATTTGGAAGACAAGAAGCATACATTTCAGCAAAAAATTTTTTCAATTTAAATACACCACAAAGTGACAAATCATGTACCAATAACACATTTATTCATTTAAACATGTAAGAGCCTGTGAGATTGCCAGCATCATTCATTTAGCTGTAGCATTTTCTAGGTTTTCCCCATCAAGTTTGGGGGACTAAACTATATTTTTATCTTAAAGGACACAGACACTGCTTAACTTTTTATGTACTATTTATCCTAATTAGTGTCAGTTACTGCACTACATTAACTTACTGATGCATTCAATGTGAAGGTGCCCTATACTTACCAAAGGTCTCTACGCTTGTGTCGCTGCAATCGCTTTTGCTGGCCCTCGAGAACTTAGTGATTTTAAGCATGACCTTTGTCATCAAACATGAATGTAAAATCTCAGCTACCTCTGTTACCCATTAGTTGGATGACACCCACCAACTTATTTAACCTAAGCTTGTTTCCTTCTGTAAAATGAGAGTAACACTATCTACTCTTCATAGGAGTACAATGAGAATTATTCAGAAAAATTATGAAAAGCATCTGGCTTATAATAAAGACTCAAATATATTCCAGCAACTCCCTACATATGCCAAGGTTATCTTTCAGCCAAACATTACTTCCTGACTGTCCCAAATAAACCTCAAACTCACCCTATCAAAAAATTAATTCCTTAGTAATACTCTCTGTGCTGTCTGTCTCACATGAGCACATCAAACTAAGCCAGAAACTCTCATCTCTATTGCCCTCATTCTTACACCCTATGCAGCAACATGTCAGTAAGTGCTAGTGGTTCCATCTCCATTTTTATGGGAAGCAAAAGAAAAGGCTGAGGCTGCTGTAGTTTGTTCCAACTATCCTTTAGCTCTAAGTGGACAAGTGGAGATATGCACAAAGAGGCTTTATCTACTCAGTTACGTGCATAAAGATTACTGATACTATTATGTATGCTTCTTTAGAAAATGTTTTATCTTTTCTTAAATGTAACTGTTAGGTAGGATAGATAGCAAACAAAAGCAGTGAGGAGGAGCGATACATGTCCAACCCATGGAGTCCTTGAAATTCTATGTAACTTTTCCATGATCTGGGAAAGGAAGCCTTTGAAACTGTTTGCTTTCATCCCAAGGCCTGAAAGGGTCCACGGTGCCTAAAGGAAAAAGCCTATTAATACCTTTGGGTATTCAAGCCCCGTCCTGGAAAGCCAGCACCACCTTTACCTGTCAATCAATGTGTAGCTTCGTCTTTCCCCCATCCCACCAACTGTAAAAGTCCTCAGAACAAAGGATATGTCTCACTCTTGTGCCCTCACCACTCTTGCCACCCCTGGCCTTGCCTTTCTCCCCTACCTTGGTAAGGCCCATTCTCTTCCACGAGAAAATATCACCAATAAGCCCTGCTTGAATGATAATAGACTCGGTTAATCTGTAATTCTTTACTGCACTGGCGAGAAGAACAGTTTCTGGGAGTTTCTCCTGCAATATATCCATCTAAGACAAAAAAAGAGTGAACTTCTCCAGAGATTTAATCACCCTATCATCTTATTTTAAAGACTACAAAATAACTCAGTGAGAAAAAGAAAAGCAAAATATATGAAACTTTACCTGAATTTGCAAGATCTCAATTCTTCTTTCTGATAGATTTTACTGAAAAACTTCAGTAACAGAGTCCGGACTGGAAGGATAAGGCCTCTCTGCTGATACAATGTATAAACTGCCTTGATGAGAGACTCTGTAGCCTCTAAAAACAGAGGAAAAAAACAACTACCTATGAGTCAAAAATATTTCATCACCAGCCCCCAAATTCCTCTAAAAACACAGAGGTAGTTTTCTTTGTTCCATAACAAAGCAGTTCTCAGCCACAAACTGATGACTGTCACCGAAGTCCTATAGCAATAGCCTAATTAATATAAAAGTCAAACCAACCAGAAATTACAGTATGAATTTTCCTAAGGGACAACAAACCAAAGTAGGGAAAACAAGCACCAGGACATTAGAAAGGTAAGATGGAACCAAACAGAAAAGTTTTGTTATTGAAAGAGAAAATTTAGCAAGTCACACTAAAAACTGACTTAATGTGACGTAACTTCAAGCTAGAATGTAGGATTCAGTCTATAAGGATGAAAGGAAAAAGCTCTCAAATTGTAGTCAAACTAAATCAGAAAAGGGAATTTCATCATTAGGCCCAATAGATAGATTTAAAATTGCCTCTTAATAGTATCTACCCCTTTTTACACCAATTCTGAAATCTTACCAATTCACTTCAGAAAGGGACCTATCCATTGAAAGGGATACTGCTGAGGCACAAACGATTTCAGTGTTCAAGTAGATAGTCCTTTATGACTATGCTAGCTACCTTTTATAGCTTGAATGTAATTAACTTGACTTCATGGAAAGTTTAAAAGTTACCAATACCTAAATAGCATGCATAAGAGGTCCTCTCTTAAATGAAGATAAAGCAGCATCACCTACCTCGGTTTGGCTGTATCTGCATTAACCTCCATGATACCCCAAGCAATCTGTTCAGCTGCTTACTATTTAGCCTAGAGCCATCTTCAAGGGTCTCTGTCACAAATTTTCTTATCCTTTCTATCCAGTTGGAATCCTTCTGCAAAGTTGAGGCATTTGCCAAGGAGACCATGATATCAGACAGTGTTAAATTCAGTAAGAGATGGTCTACATTATTGGAGAGAATCGTGCAATGCTTGATGCTAAAAACAAAGACAAACACATCTATAAAATGTGGTATCTACTATATCTACTTCACTTAGAATACTTAAAACAATCAATGAGTCAAAAACTGTTTCCTTCTAGAATAAATCGCCAAGAAGACAGGTATGAAGGCAAGGTTTAGGGCACCGTTTTGTAAATAAGCAATTCATTATGGAATGAGGGTTGTTAAGTCATGAATTAGACAGTATACTAAGTTGATTACTCAAGTTGTTTACAAAAAGTAAAGGACCCTGTAACACTTCTTGGTAATCTCAAGAGGTATTTGGAGATAAGAAGACATGAAAACCCCAACACACGATGTTTTTTTTTTTAAAGCAGATACTTGTATTTAATGGAGGTCATAGTAAACCTTGACTCTGCTTCTAACTAATCATGACTTAACAGTGTCACTAATTTCTCCTGGCCCATAGTTCCCTTATGTGGAAATACGGAGACTGGCACAGATGAGCACTTTCTGAAGTGACTTGACTTATAATTCACATATAAAAATCAGGTTTTTCTAGCCAAATAAAACACTTTTCCTTCAAAATTGAAAGACATTTCAAAAACCCTTAAATACAATACCTTAATAAATTAACAAAACTTGCAACTTGGACTACGAATGCTCATTTCAAACTATTCAGCAGCAGAGTCTGTTTCATATTTTAAAAAATAGGAAAATGATTAAAATTAAAAATCTCAACTAAACAATTTTAAAGGAAAATGTTAATTCTGCCTCATGCATGCGCAAGAAAGGACACAGTATTCAAGAACCACAATACATGGGAAGGAAAGGGAAAGACATTTGGTGCTATCAGAGCTTCAAATGTGGGGCTAGGAGTGACAAACGAGCCTGGAAAAGTAAAATGGGACCAGAATCTGAGGCTAACGACACTGAAATGAATTCTGCAGGCACAGGAGTAAAAGGGCTGAGAAATCTCTGAGCTGGATGATTCTGTGGATGGAACGGGAAAAATGAAAGCTGAAAGACTATAAGCAGAGAATATGGCCACTGCAGCAATCCACACAAAAGATGACACGGGCAAGAACCAGGGTCAAATGCTGACATGGACTACAAACGGAGGGGACACTTAGGAAAAATAAAAATTAGCTGAATTTGAAGTTTGCTTAAATGTGTACATGTATGTGAGTTTTGAGATGGTGGAGAGTGGAGGAATCAAGGGTTATATACCTACACTACTGACTCCGTAAATGGAGATGATACAGCAGAGAGGAGCAGAAATCCAGAAAAGTCTACTTTTGATATGTGGAGCTTAACCTGTCTGTGGTATAAATCCAGACAGAGGTGGCCAACAAACAACTCAATGTACAAGCCTTACACTGGAGGGGACAAGTCTGAGGTATTCAACAGAAATACCCACATGACCACTCCCAGCTGCAAAGGCAGCCATGAAATCTCCCTATGTCCACGAAAGGACGGACAATTTTACCATTAAGAAATGAAGAGCAAAAAGGGAGAAAATACATGGATAGGACTCAGGTGGAAAATACACATTCTCCAAAATATTACCTTTTGTTTAAAGACTCAGATTTTATCACTGGCACAAATATTGTCAGCTGTTTTCCTGAAGCTGATCGGCTCACTTTCTTTTTTTTTTAATGTATTTTATTGATTATGCTATTACAGTTGTCCCGTTTTCCCCCCTTTATTCCCCTCTGCCCCACACCGCCCCCCATTCCCCGCCCTTTAGTTTTTGTCCATGGGTCATACACATAAATCCTTTGGCTTCTACATTTCCTATACTATTCTCAGCCTCCCCCATCTGTTTTCTACCTACCGTTTATGGTCCTTATTCTCTGTACTTTTCCCCCCTCTCTCCCTCTCCCACTCCCCTGTTGATATCCCTCCATGTCTTATATAAATCCCTTTAACATTTCCTATAATAAAGGCTGGGTGATGATGAACTCCTTGAACTTGACCTTATCTGAGAAGCATTTTATCTGTGATAGGCTCACTTTCTTCATTTTTGAGAAAATATCTGCCAAATACCCAAATGTGAATAACCATAGTTTGTTATTCTCTCAAGTTAAAATCGTGTCCATCACAGGGAAAAACTCACAAGTAGAACAATCACATACGTATTTTCTTTAGACAACCATCATTTTTTGGTTTGCTGCTGAAATACTTTATGCACACTTTCCATTTCATCACAGAATATTAAAAATGTGTTCTCACCGGCTGTGACTTAATAAAATTAGTAATTTTCACTGCTTTATCAAGGACATTTTGAGGTGAAACTGGCATACTCTTTTAAACTGTGAGTGACGAAGAATACAATGTCTACGTGCTGTCTGGTGCCACTGCCTTAATTCGCGCTGAGATTGCAGCAATTCTACCCACCGTTGTTTTTGTACCATCGAACTTCAGATTCTGGCTCGTCAATGGGGTCCTCATTTAAATTAGTCAAAAAACTTTCTTGATACAATATATCCTATAAATCTCTTTTTCCCAAGTAATCTTTTATATTGTTCCAGGTGATCTTTTCTTTTAGCCTTAACAGACATTTCTGTTCAATTTAATTATACGGAGATATGGAGCTCAGGTTTCTTCTAGAGATCAAAGTGCAAGCCAACTCCCTTTTGATTTCTGCTTCCTTAAGTACAGAGTTCTCATATTCCCAAGAAGAAATCTATTTATTAGTACATTTTTCTAAAATGTAACCATTCACATCTATCTGAACTATTATGTGTTTAATACATAATATAGCTAACTTTTTAAGAAAACAAATATTTATAAAAGAAACTTTCTAACACTATCACAAATGAAAAAGCAGCTTTTTCTAATACACTTTGCGATAAATTCCAAACCACCCAACTACCACTTAATCAATCTCAATTTGCTATATCAAAGCTCTCCACGTACTCTATGAGAAAAATAAACTAATCTTCCTGCATATTGGAAAGTTTTCCCAATTCATAAACCTTTCTACTTAGCGGTGAACTTCTGATTTGCAGGTAAAAGGCAAGACGTAGCCATATCTGTCCCCAGTACATAATTACTTCATTAGAATAATCACCACATAAACTAATAAATTACAAGTGCAAAAATGAAGTTTTCATAGAGACCATTCAACTACACTGAATTTTTTAAATGTCACTATTTGCAATAATGCCAAAATTATATCCTTTGTTACACACAAAGGAGATGAAAGCAGGTACTTGAACAGATATTTGTAGACCAATGTTATAACGGCTTTATTCACAATAACCAAAAAGTACCTAAATGTCCACTTACAGACAAATGGTTAAACAAAACAAGGTATACTCATACAGTGGAATTCTACTTAGCCTTAAAAAGAAATCAAAACATAGAAGCAACCAAGAGGTCCTTCAGTAGGTGAATGAACAGCAATACACCCAAACAATGAAATATTTAGCAATAAAAAGAAATGGGCTATCAAACCATGAAAAAATTAGGTGGGAGGGAAGGATGAATAAGCAGAGCACAGAGCATTTTTAGGAAAGTGAAACTATCCTGTATGATACTATCATGGTGGATACATGTCAAAACCCATAGAATGCAAGAGACTTCTGGCCAAAATGGAGGTGTAGGGTAGATACACTTTGCCTCCTTTCACAACCAAAAGTAGTACAACAAATTTAAATGAACAAACAAACCCAAAACTGCCAGAAAATCAAACTGTATGGAAGTCCAACAACAAAAAAGCTAAGAAACATTCATCCAGGTCGGTAGGAGGTGGCAAGACAGATAGCCAGGGTGGAGAGGACAAACAGCAAGGCAGCAGGGGACAGACCCAGCTCTCCCACATTTGTACGAGGATAAACCGGGACAAACAACTGGGGAGCAAGAAAGACCATAAAACCTGGGGTTCCAGCACAAAAAAACAATGCCTCAAAATCTCTGGCTGGAAAAAACTATGGGAATTGCGGCAGTGGGAAAAACTCCCAGCCTCACAGGGGAATTCACTGGAGAGACCCACAGGGTCCTACAGTGTACACAAACCACCCACCCAGGGAATCAGCACCAGAAGGGCCCAATTTGCTTGTGCGTAGTGGAGGAAGTGAATGAAAGCCAGCTGAGAACTGAGCAAGCAGTACTGTTCCCTCTCTGACTCCTCCCCCACATACAGCACCACAACGCAGTGACGTGGGTTATCCTGCCCTGGCAAATACCTAAGGCTCCGCCCCTTACAACGTAACAGGTGTGCTGGGACAAAGAAATATGACCCAAATGAAAGAACAGATCAAAACTCCAAAAACAGAATTAAGCAATGAAGATATAGCCAACCTATCAGATGCACAGTTCAAAACACTGGTAATCAGGATGCTCACAGAAATTGTTTAGTATGATCACAAAATAGAGGAAAAAGTGAAGGCTATGGAAAGTGAAATAAAGGGAAGGGTTAAGGGAAGGAAACCGAGACTCAAATCTGTTTGGAGGAAAAGGAAGAAATAAACATTCAACCAGCACAGAATAAAGAAATAAGAATTCAAAAAAAGGAGGAGAGGCGCAGGAACCTCCAAGACAACTTTAAACGTTCCAACATCCGAATCATAGGGGTGTCAGAAGGAGAAGAGGAAGAGCAAGAAATTGAACACTTATTTGAAAACATAATGAAGGAGAACTTCCCCAATCTGGCAAAGGAAATAGACTTCCAGGAAGTCCAAGAAGCTCAGAGTCCCAAAGAAGTTGGACCCAAGGAAGCACACACCAAGGTACATCATAATTACATTACCCAAGATGAAAGATAAGGAGAGAATCTTAAAAAAAAGAGAAAAGGAAACAGTTACCTACAAAGGAATTCCCATAAGACTATCAGCTGATTTCTCAAAAGAAACCTTGCACGCAAGAAGGGGCTGAAAAGTACTCAAAGTCATGAAACGCAAGGACCTACATCCAAGATTACTCTATCCAGCAAAGCTATCATTTAGAACGGAAGGGCAGATAAAGTGCTTCCCAGATAAGGTCAAGTTAAAGGAGTTCATCATCACCAAGCCCTTATTATATGAAATGTTAATGAGACTTACCTAAGAAAAAGATGATAAAAAATATGAACAGTAAAATGACAACAAACTCACAACTATCAATAACTGAACCTAAAAAAAAAAAACTAAGCAAACAACTGGAACAGGAACAGAATCACAGAAATGGAGATCACATGGAGGGTTATTAGCAGGGAGGGGAGAACATAAGGGAAAAGGTACAGGCAATAAGAAGCATAAATGGTAGGTATAAAATAGACAGGGAAAAGGAAGTTAAGAATAGTATGAGAAATGGAGAAACAAAGGAACTTACAAGTATGGCCCATGGACATGACCTGAAGAGGTGTAAGGGGGAATGCTGATGGGAAGGGGCGGTGCAGGGCAGAGGGGAATAAAGGGGAGAAAAAAAATGGGACAACCGTAATAGCATAATCAATAAAATATACTAAAAAAAAAAAAAAAACCTTCACAGAATGTACACCAAGAGAGAATCCTAACGAAGGGTTTTGGCTCCACATAGCTTTTCCTCCAAGCTTTTTCCCCTCTTCTCTATTTTCCCAGTCCTAGAGAAGGTAGCCCCTTCCTGCAGTTGCTACCTCCATAATACCTTATTCTTTCCTTTTGTCTTTTCAGTTCAATACCTAGGCAGCAACTTTTACATTAAGTTCTCCCTGAAGATCACTGATGTGGTTTGTCTCCTAAATACACATGGACACACTCTTTGACCAATTTTATGATCTGACCAATTTTAGCAATTTAATGAAATCACTTAGGAGAACAAGGAGCATCTTAAAGACATATGATTATCTCTATTATGAAACTTTGTTTATAGCAAGCAACTAAATACTTGGTGAATGAATGAAAAGCTAATCTGCCTGCAGCAGGCTTATCACTTCTGAGCATATCCTTTGAACCCTGCTCATAGAACCTCAGATTCTTCGCCTCGTTTCTTCCTGGTGGTAAATTTAAGTAGTTTTTGACAGACTTTAAGATCCCTTCAGTGTTTGATCATTTGAGGGAACTGCACTTTAAATGTTCTAGATTGTACTTTCTTATCAAATTTTATTAACTTATTTATACATTTATCTCCTGTCACTTGAGGTAAACATTTTAAATATTTTTGAGGCTTGCATTTTTTTAAACTCCATCTTCTAATCTATAACCCTTTCTTTATTTTAGAAAAGAAAACTTATTTTTTTCCATTTATTACTCTTCCTTCAAGGTACTGTTACTAATAACATACTAATACTGATATAGTTTCATTACCAGTTTCCTCATGTATAAATGAGAACAGAACTACATGGTCTTCAAGATGCTCTCTTGCTTTGAAATAATTACATAGTGCCTCTCCCAAATGAACCTCCCACCTCCACAAATCTTATTAAATTTATATGTATATCATCTGATACTTTACACTGTTAGCACAAAACATTCACTTACAGATTTTAAAAAATAAAAGTAAAAAAAATTCTTGAGTCCCAAGGCTTAAAGTGACTTGTTCAAGATCAGCCAAACTTCTACTTTTATTTCATAAAATCTAGATAGAAACACCTCGCAATGTAGAAAGTTCCAATTTAAGGCTATTTTCTGATAATTTCAGGTTAAACAACTTTTCAAGTCTATACAAAGAATCACAATACCTTTTATTTGTCTCTTTTCTTCTGTGCTTGGTTATTTCTTTTAAGGCATATGGAAAATGACTCATAAAATGGTGTTTGAAATCAATAAGATAATTCTTTCGAAGCCATGACTCCTATTAAAAGAAACAAAGATTAGAAAACCTACTAGAAACAATAATTTAAAATAACCAATAAAATTTTAAGCAGAAATTTGACAATTTGTCAATATTCAACTATAACGTTATCCTTTTGATATACCTTCTGCTCATGATATAATAAGTAAATAAACTTAAAAATCAGAATAAACTGTTAGGGCATCCAATTTCCCCCCACAGACCTTTTTGGCACTAATTATTTTTACTTGCATTTTATCTACTGTTTAAGAGGAGAAAAAGGGAGAGACTAACCCTGACCTTGACCCATTAATGCAACATTTATAAAATATACAAGTCTTCTACCTAGTATTCTATTATACTGTAACATTATTCCCCAGCAATTTCATTATTTCCAATTGAAGGTATTCAACACTTTCATAGAGCAATGTACTTCTCTAAAATTCCTCAAATTTTCTAAAATTCTTGAGCAGTATTTGCGAATGTATCATTCTCTCCTACTTGAAACACCATCTAATTCCAGATTACAACACTCTTATTTCCTCCTCTCCAGAGGACCAACCATTCCATTTTGTCAGAGACTGAGGAGTTTCTTGGGATGTGGGACTTGAAGTACTAAAATAGCTGGTGACCATACAGATCCTTAGTATCCTTTATGGATTCTTCTTTTCTTCCTGGCCTATAAATGTAGTCCCAACATATCCTCTTAAACTTCCAATGGGCATCTTAAGGTTAACGTGAATAAGCTGAACTCTCCCCTGCCCTGGCAGCCACACTGCCACCTGGACCACAACACAGGCATCATCCTTTCTCCTCTTTCTTTCACTATGCACACCAGCAATTCTGCTGGCTTTACCAGAATCCAGATGCTTCTCCTCACTTCAACCACAGCTACCATTCTACTCCAAGACACTTTACATTACACATTAGCCTCCCAACTGCTCTCCCTGCTTTTCCTCTTGCCCCACGAAAGTCAACTCTCTACTAAGCATCCACAGTGCTCTTACAAAACATAAATCAATCTTCAAAAATAATACAGAAAGGGAAGAGGTGTGTAGGTAGAGAAGGAATGATCATCCGTGGGATAGGTGGTACGAGTTTGGGCTTTCACAATTTTGCTAGATGGTGAGCACATGCGTCCATCAGTGTTTTTTTGGAAATTTAACAAATTAAAGTCAAACATAGTTCAGATCATGCCACTCCTCTGCTCAAAACCCTTCAATATCTCTTCACCTCACTCAGGTTAAAATCCAAACTCCTTACCATGGACCACAGGGTGCCACATGATCTGGCCACTGTCATTTTCTCTCCCTCATCTTCTACCATTCTCCCAGTACCTCACGTGCACAGCCCTTCCTGCCATTCTTCAAATGTCAAACTTGTCCTCACTTCAGGGCCTTTGCACTTGCTGTTCTGTTCGCTTAGAAGGTTCTTCCCACAGGTCTTCACAAGACTGCTCCTTCACTTCACTCAGGTATTCAAACGTCATGACAGCATTTCCTGATTCCCTAGTTTAAGTAGCTCCCACTCACTCTATCCCAGCACAGATTCTCTGCCCTGCTTTACTTTCATCTTTCTTCCTAGTACTGGCATTATATATTGTTTACCATCTATCAGCCCTACCAGAAGGTTAAGTACTATGAAGACAAGCACCTTGTCGGTCACTTTATCTCTACTCCCAGAGCCTACCCTAGCACTAGTACAATGTAGTTAGAGCAGCGCTGTTCAACAGACCTTTCTGCAATAATGGAATTGCTCAAAATCTGTGTTGTCTAATACAGCAGCCACTAGCCACACGTAACTACAGAACACTTGAAACGTGGCTAGTGTGACTGTGGACTTGAATTTTAATGCATTTAAACAGCCACCTTTACAGACACTCAAGAAATCTTTGATAAATGATTGCACCTGACCATTCTTCACAAATTCTAATCTACATGAGAAAAAGACAACAGCAATGGGACATACGGAAAAAAAGTAGCAAGCATTAAAATACAAAACTAAGACACAAAATTTCTACAGTGTGTAATTGTAATACCAACCCTTAGGTTATTATTATAGGACCCTAAACACCAAAGTAAATTAAAAAGTTAACGTTAAATTGTATTCTATTTTTAAAACAAGCTGTACTTTATGGATACACACAGTGATTCTGAAATAAGCAACCTCCATAGGAGCTGAGTACTTAGCCACTGCAAATAAGATGTAATGTACCTTGAGATTTCTTTTCAAAGCAAAGATCAAAGATTTCAAATTTCTAAAAAGGTTTAAAAAAAATTTCCTGGATAAAAATGAAAATTTCTCAACTATGCAGCAAATACTAATGAACTAAATGCATTTAGCAAAAGCTAAAAGGAAGGAGTCAGTGATTCTAAGACTGCACCTTGAATTAGGATTCCAGTGTATCAACAGAAAACCTTTACATATTCCGAGAAAAAAAGCTACAGCCTGTGGTACATGACTTTAGTTCAAGGCCAAGGAACGCCATTCATTCTTCCAAAAGTTTGAGCCATTATAAGTCACCTAATATCACTACTACTAAGCTGCAACTGAAGGTAAACAAGAGGGGAACTAACAGTAGGAATGGTAACAAAAAATAAACTAAAATGCATTTTAATGCCATCTTGTACAAGCAACATACATATTTATCCTGTTTCTGAGATAACAGAGCTAATTATTAACAATTCAACATAACTTGCCAAAGTAAAGAATTCTACCAGTGGCTGCTTTTAAATATCATTCCTATTTAAATTAACCCCCCCCCCACTTTATTTCAATTTCACACATACACAGTCTCCAACAATCTACGCAAAACAGTCTTCTCAACTTAGTATCCTAGTTAACGAACTGCTAATAAAATCATGTTATAATAGCACAGGACAGTCAAAAGCATACTTTAAATATCCATACAATTAAGATAGTGTTTAGATCCTGTAAGTGTTATCTGAATAACTCGCACAATTAATGAATTTGCATTTGGTCCTATCATTCTATCTAATTACAAATACTATTTATTACTAAAGCAATTAACAAAAGTTCATCAGTACCCATACGCAGCCAAACACCAAAATGCTTGCAATTTTTATTTCTCAGCTTTTTAAAAATGAAGGAAAGACTAGGTCCATGTTGAATATCTTAACTTTTCATTTTATCTTAGCCTTTCAGATGAAAATAGATCGATTCAAGACTGCAAATCATATATACTTTTCTATGAAGCTGTTTGCGTTATTATTATCACTAGCCTACATCAGAGATTAACTGCCATAAAGGAGAGCAAGGTAAAATCATATACTACACCCCTAACCATGATCTATCACTATTTCTTGCCAATGTATGCAAGGATTATATGACAGGCTCCAAACTATAATCAAAATGCCATCCTATCTGAAAAAGCAATTCTTCAAACATCCCTACCAATGACGGGTAAATTGGTTAACAGCAAAAGAGCAAGATCCTAAACACACACCATAGTACAATTATATAATGTTTATCAAGATTAACAAATACTATTTTAAATTCATCCCTAGTCTTATTTTATGTGGCATACTAACTCATTGTAAGCTATGGCTTGAATAAAAAGAATTAAACAATATCAAATAACTGCCTTGTCAGTTTTGTGGGTAAGTAGGCAGCTTCAAGGTTTCACACGTAGTCCAAAGTCCTTGCAGTAATTCTATAAATCAGACGGTTCAAGGTTTGAACTATTGTTCCTGCAGTTGCCTTTTTTTAAGTGTTCTACCATATTATCATCAATTCATCTTAGAGCTTGTTCTTCCTTACTTGCACCGTGAACTACATGTTGTATTCACTATAAGAACATTTTTAAAAAAACTACCAGCATTCAATTCTCCCCCAAACAGTAGGTTTAAATTTTACTTATCAAGAAACATGTCTTCACAATTAGCTTTCTAGTAAGAAACTCCTGACTTGGAATTCACTTAACTTCATTCACAGTGTATCTACAACTATAAGTTACCTATAGTAAAGGTAACTTTTAGAAATATTTTCTGACCTTACATCCTTTATCAAGAATAAGAGCATACACTCAGAAAGTCTGTGTGTAGCTTCTTCTCTAAAATGTAGTAGTTCAAAAACAACTCAGGGTTGGTTATGAGATCTTCAGTTTGGTCCATTTCTACTAAACTTGGCAATGTGGCACAAACTGGAAAAGACTACCTAATAAGCAACTTTTTTAATCCCAGAAGAGATACTAGAATGTTCCTACATAATCAGTTTGCCACAAAACAGTAAATTGTAACCCTACTGTAAATTACAGCTAGTGAAAATAAGCACATTAAGTTATGTATTTCACTTTAAAAAATTTTAACATTCAGATAATAATCTCACAAAATTATTTGAATTTGTAGTTTTGGGCAAAAATAAGAAACAAGCTTACAGTTAAACTCTGAGAATTCTTTGGAAAATACATAACCAATTAGCAGTAATATGCTGGTATCTAATCTGCCCATTGATGGTAAAAGGCATTACTAAGAAAATAAAGAACTCGTTAGTTCTCACCAATTTATGGTTTTCATCATGATGTTTAGAGAGTTTCCACAGAAGGGAAATAATATTAAGAACTTGCTGCATAACCTGCAGTGGCTCTCGTTCTACACCATTTCCAGTAGAAGTAGCCAGTTGTGGAGGCACAGCTTCAATCCAGCACTCGATCAGCAATGGAATTATTATCTCAATAAACCCTTTTAAGTTCTCAGTAGATGACAAGCCTTCATCCACACTGCCTAGTCCTCCGGTCAGGTACCTGATGAAGGGGAGGAATGAAAAAAAAAACTTAATGATTAAAAAATAGTATTCCTTGTTTAATGTAAGTCTTAAATATAAAATATCATTTTATATTTAAAAGGAAGAAACATAAATTGATAATTACATTGATCAAAACTAATTAAGAAAAATAAAATTCTAAGACAACAAAGCCAAGAGGCTATGAAGTTTTACTTCGCATTAGGCTTTGCTAGAAATAAGTTAATATACTTTCAAATGACTCCTCCCATCGAAAAATAAAACCAAACCATGAGTAACTATATGAAAACTATGAAAGACAACTGTATGTCTTCCCACCATTAGCCATCAATGGTCAGCAGTTATAATTCAATATAGGAAAACTGAGTGTGGACATAACTGAAATCCTTCTTACCGTAGCCTGAACTGTGAACTGACATTGGGCTGTGAACCCCCATTTTCATAAACCTGGATGTGTTGCTGGTCGTTGGCATGTTCCTTCCAGTTGATAAAAATGGAGTTGCTAGTGGCATGGGGATTTTCTTTTTGTTCCTGAAGTCCTTCACTTTCTCTCAACCTACTGGATCCATCTGCCAAGGCCTGAAGGAATTTACTGAGTCTCACTAAGACTTTCAGCCTCCACTGCTGAGAAGTGAGTCTCCGATTAGGGTTTACAGAAAGTATCCAGGACTGGGATCTGTCTCTATTTACCAATCCTTTGGACAGCTGCTGATGAGAAATAAGTTCTACAAAATTCTTAAGCAATATACTGCTACGGCCAGTAATTAGAGCTGGGTACTGTTCCAGCAGAATGTCCAAAACTTTTAAAGAGTCCTCCTGAATTCCTTCAGTAATGTGAGTCATGGCACTAGAGAGATGGGCACTTACCAAAGGAAAAAATGGAGAAATTTGTTCAGCTCGTATTTTGGGGGCCAGGAATTGAAGAAGCTGAACTGCTGCTAATCGAACATTAGCATCTTTATCTGTAAACACAGCAGTCACTTCACTTAATATGTTTGAAAGGTGTGCGTCAATTATAAATGGGTACTGAGACAAAAGGTCTTTAAGTCCAAGAAGAGCACTCTGTTTAACCCCAGCATTGTAGTGATGCATCTGTGAAAGCAAATCCTGGAAATAGAAATAAAAACACAGGTCTTAGTTATAAACATACAGAGTACACAGGCATTACATAATTTTCAAACATGCTAACTATAACCAATAAACTGACACTTCTTGGGAAAACTGCTTCAATAAGTATTTCTAAGTGTCACTTTGCTTTTATTAAGTTATAAACAGAGTTTTATCTTTAAAATAGTTTTAGCTTAATAAAAATACTACATAATTTTCAATTAGAATTTTCTTTTTGAAAATAAAACTTGGGGTGGTGAACACACAATACAGTACACAGATGATGTGCTGTAGAACTGTGCACCTGAAACCTGTAGAATTTTCTTAACCAGTGTTACCCCAATAAATTCAACAAAAAAGAAAAAAATAACATGCATGTAGGCTTAGGCACACTATCATTTAAAGTGACAGCAATCATCACCACTACTTAAATACCTATTACGTACTACACACACATATGTATACTCTTGCATTTATATACTCTTAATTTAACAAGACCTTTCTGCCTATTTTAAATGGTTTTTCCAGGTATATATTTATTTTATTCAGAGTATGACATTTGTTAATTTTCTCTGTGGAATAATTTACATAATCTGTGAAAAAAATTCTGGTATTATTTAACCTTTGGGGCTTAAAAGCAAAACTAGAAAATGTGTATCCTCACAAAAACTTGTTCACAAATATTCCTAACAGCATTACTTATACCAGGCAGAAAGTGGGAACAATCAAATGTCCATCAACCGTTAAGTAATAAAATGTGACATAACCATGCACTGGAATACTATTCGACTACACAAAGGAATTAAGAACTGCTCTGCTACATGCTCTGACATGGATGAACCTCAAAAACATGCTAAGTGAAAGTCAAATAACAAAAGACTTGGTGTTATATATTTCCATTTCTATAAAATGTCCAGAAGAAGCAAATTTATGTAAATACGAAGTAGATTGGTGGCTGCCCAGGGCTGGGGGTAAGGAAAGGAAGTAATTTCTAATAGATATAGCATTTCTTTCTGAAGTGATAAAAAAAATGTTCTAAAATTAGATTATGGTAATGGCGTAACTGTAAGTATTTTTAAAATCACTGAATTGTACAGTTTAAATGGGTGAATCTTATTATGTGTAAATTACATTTTAATAAAGCTGTTCAATTTTTAAGCAAAACTACTGTTCAAACTTCAGTTACTGTGACTTCACACATTCACCATGAACCTATAAGCTACATGCTATAAGAATTCAAAAATGAGCAAGACAGGATCTTATCTCAATGTGCTACAAAAACAACTTGAAAACAGAAACATCAAGAATTTGACACATTGAACACATCAAAAAGTTAAACACAAGATATTTCCAGATAATATGTTAAATTATCAACTAAGTATACAAGGGAGAAATCGCTGCAGATTTATTAGTTGAACAAGGCTTTCTGGAGGAAGTGGAAAAGCTGCAGTGGCAATATCAGACTTGGGTAACAGATGAACTTCAAACTTCAGCCATCAATACACCCTAACAATTAAAAACTGTTCACAAAAACATAATATTCTAAGTGATTTTTTAAAAATCTAATTTTATCAAAAATGATATTTATGATTTACCTTTATGTTAAGTTTTCTATTGTTTGTTGGAAGTGTTACATCCTCTTTGAGTTGCTCAGGTAGATGTATAGTCTTCGTTTTAAAGTTTGTAACAGTAGCATTTTCTAACTTGGGCTTCTTTTTACCAACTTTTAGTTTTACTTTTTGAAAATCATCTTGGCGTTTTCTTTTTTTGGTCATTCTTGAGTGCTATAAGGAAAAGAATTAATTTGAAAACAATGGATAAACAAAAAAGTTGTAAAAGAGTAAGTGAAAAAGGCCCTGGCTCAGTGGATTGAATGCTGGCCTGCGAACCAAACAGATGCCAGTTCAATTCCCGGTCTAGGGCACATGCCTGGGATGCAGGCCAGGTCCCCAGTAGGGGGCGTGCAAGAGGCAACCACACAGTGATGTTTTTCTCCCTCTTTCTCCCTCCCTTCCCCTCTCCAAAAGTAAATAAATAAAATATTTTTAAAAATAAAAGATATTTTTCAATATTTACACTACCATTTATTCCAAAGAGAATCAAGAATCAAGGCCAAAGTCACTATACCAAAGGATCAAAATACTAAATGGAAAATACCTTTACAAAGTACCACAAAATAAGTCAATTTAGCCAGGACGTTTGTAAAGAGTCGTCATTAACAATAAGGCAACAGGCTTGCCACTGATCTGTCAAGGGTTTTTAGCCCTAGAACCTTGTGTTAAGCAATGGGCTAAATAGAAACTTCTGGAAAATTTTTTTGGGGGTGGGGAGTGAGCACTGAGAGGGTGGATTGGAAAGCAGCACAGAATTACTAGAGATACACCTCTATCTACTGGGAACCTCTAACAAAGTAAAGCCAAGTCTGGAAACCAATGCTATTATCTAATGAAGCCTATAACAGGAAAAGTTTCATGAGCCTAAATTGGATGCTTTAAATATGGGTATGGTACAGATATGCAGCAAGGAGAGTTAATGAGCATTTCATGAGCAAGGAAAGCCATATAAATCAGGAAAATGGGATAAGCATGGTATAGGAAAAATGAAGATACCAGCATTTGGAACAACCAGGGAAAGTTCAGACTAGATATGAGCAGGAAATAGTATCCAAAAAAAAGGATGAAAAGCAGAATAAAAAGGAAGTGTAACAGGTATAGGGAATAAGATTATTACGCCACAATTATAAATAACTCAAGCATAACCACATCATCCTGCACTTTCCCCTGTTCACCACCTTCTTTCAACTTATATCCAAATCTTAACCACTTACACACAAAATCTTTGATCTGTGCCTCCTATCCATTCCCTGCCATGGCTTTAGTTCTTGATTTCTACCCTACACTGTTCAATAGTTTTCCCACAGGTATTCTTGCCTTGTCTCTAGTGTCTACTCCCAAGTCCATTCGCTAGAGAGGCACCAGAGTGCAATTTCTAAACCCCCATTTCAGGGGTTCCTTTACTCCCTTTACAACGAACCCCTCAGCTGGACATATTAGGTCCTTCCTAACTTCCTCTCCAGTTTTATCTTCCTACAAGCTAACTTCTGTCTAAAAAAATAGTCTCCTATACCTAGAACCAGCTCAATTCTTTCTGAAGCCTTCCACGCGCTGCAAAAATAATGAATTCTACCTTTCACTACATACCCTACTGGAATAGTACCTCTGAAATAAATAAAACTCCTTGTGGTCTACCATATTTATCCCATGCCCAGCTATTTCTTTTTAAGTCAACACTACACAAGAGTCCAAAAAAATTGAGTAAATCAAAGGTCTGCATTATTTTGAGAGTAATAAAATGGCTGGTGCAAGACTGACAGCTAAAGTTCCAGGAATCCGGAAGCCAAGCACCATGATCCATGGTCTAGGACTTGGCTACCCAGGTTAGGAACAGATTCTAGAGCCAGACTGAATATGTTCTTATCAAGATTGCTACTTTCAGGCTGTAGTTACCACTATGCATCAGTTTTTATCTACAAAATAGGAATAATAATAATACATACATACTTCATCATACAGTTCTTATGAGGCTGGATGAATGAGGAGCAAATAAGTTCATTATTTGTAAAACACTATGAACTGTTCCTGGCGCAATGATGAACACATGTGCTCTAAGCACAAATATGTGTATTTTCTTTAATTCTCAGGGCTAGTACCTATCAAGTACAATATTAGATGCATTATGTACATTAGCATTCAATTCTCACAAAACCACATGAGGGAAGGTGAAACTAAACCCATTTTTAAGATGTGGCTCAGAAAGGTCCTGTCAGTCCTTTATTCAGAAGTTGAAGAGGGTTTCATGCTCAAGACAGCTCTGCATAACCAGTGTTATGATATATATACTGGAACTAAGGTGAAAACTGGGAAGCTGAGTAGCAAATCAGCTTATCTTATTTCACTTATCCTATTCCCAAGTTTTCATCCCACCCACACCTCTAAGCTACTCCAGTCTAAAAAAATGGGTAAGTAAAACCTAAAATAAAGCCCCTAATACTTTACTGGCCTCTTTTACTACAAAGAAAGTAATGGTTTTCCTTAATTAAACAAGCACACTTTGTAATCTTTCCCTACTATTTTATTAACTAGTACCAGAGATGAAAATAAATGGTACAAGACGTTCAGAAAATCCGAATGAATTAACCCCCGACTCCCCCACCAATCTTCTGTGCTATCTTTAACCACTACTTACCTGATCCTTAGCCAACACAGTCTGCTGTCAAGTTTATGCCATATTATCCATCACTTTGTAGTTGTCTTGCTAATGTTTTCCCTCTCTTAGGAAAATTAAGAAGGCTGACCGCCCTTCCTTGACTTTTAAGACCGGTAAGATTACTTTTATGATACATGGGGAGCATTCTATTAGCAATTTGTTACTTTCACTTAAAATAAAAACACAGCAATTCAAATAATAGTCTGACTAAGCAACTTTTATATTATCGGGTATTGAACAGAAGATAAACACTCCTGCCTCAGGGGCTGAACTCTCCCATCACTGGAGCTCCTACGTACGTGAGCCCCCAAAGTTTTAAAACCGAACTTCACATATTCCAACTGCAGGTCGTGTCACTGCAACAAAAAGGAGATACTGGCCTATCAGGATCCCCACCAATCCGAATTCCAGCTGATTTGTCTGCTACCTCATTACTCCCCTAATTTCCAATTTCTTTTTCCCTCCTAATATCAAGAAAGCACACTGCGCTCGGTCTTTGAAAATTTCCTCTCCAACCCCTTTTACGCTCACGAGTTCCCCCAAACTCTACCGAGGGGTCCAATCGGAAACACCAGACTTAGTTAACGCAAATGCCCTACACGGGAAACTCGATAGAGCCGGTGGCCCGGTTCTGCTCCGCACAGAGCACTTAACCCACCACACTTGGACGGCGAGATGGCAGATTCGGAGGCCACTGCTCATCCCCTCTCCAAGTCTTCCGCATGCCAGGAAGTTTAGACCTGACGGGTTTTCAGAAACTATCCTTTCTTCTACGCCGGAGGACCGCAGTCAGGACCACAGTCGGGGAGGTGGGGCCCGATCAACGTACACCGGCCCGAAAGTCTCTCGGACCGAAACCGCGGGAACCCGCCCAGTCACTTGAGGCGCTTCATGCCCGCAGGCACCCGCCCCCGCAACGCTCGGCTCCGCACTCAGCCCAAGCTCCGCAGGGGTGCCATAGCCCGGGCCCCAAGGATCGCAGACTAAACCCAGCCGGCCCTGCCCGCCTGGGCCGCGGACAGGGGGGCGCCGGCCCGGCGCGCCGTCCCGCGCCCCGGGAGGGCCTGGTCTGATGGGCGCCGGCTACTCACCTGAAGAGTCCGGCCGGGACCGGGGGACAGAAGCAGAGCGGAAGACTGTCTGAGCAGAAGCCCTCGGAGCGACAGCGTGCGCCGCTAGCCTCAGCCTCTAGCTCCCGAAGCGTGTTTTCAAATCCCCTAGTCCTCACGCGGCCGCGTCTCCTTCCGCCGCCCGGAAATCAGGGCCCCTCCCCCGCCGCGCCGCGCTCACGTGACCGCGACCCGCAGCCGCGCGCAGCCAGGGAGGCGGGAGCTGGAGCCGTAGGCCCCGCCCACGGGAGGATGGGGGTCGCCCTCTGGAAACCCCCCTTCACTCCTTGAAACACTCCTGCTCCTGGAATCAGGGGAACAGGAGCGCGCCACCCGAGGGCAAAACTGGATCGTAGGTCCCGCCCCGAACTTCTCGGACCACCTCAGGTGTGTTGTCCAGGTTCCAGCTGATTGACGGCACGCCTTTTCTCCCTACGCTAGAACACGGTTCCCCAGACCTACAGGCACATTTGGGAAAGAATATATGCTGAATTGAATTCAGAAAGAAAAGTTTGGGACTACGGAGGCGACACAATAGAATCCCTGGGGACATTAACCTGGATGGAGCAATTATGAATTACTTGACAGCGGACAAAATACACCTAGTAGCTGGAGTCTTAGGGATTTTCCCTAATTCAGTTTCTCAGCACTGAGATTCCTGCTACTGAAATTAAGTGGGCCCAGGGAAATTAAGGGAGAGATTAAAATGCCTGGGAAGACTAAAACGGGTCTTTGAAAGATACACTTGCCAAAGATCGTTGGGTATTGTGGAGGAAACAGCTCCAGGTATGGATTTTAGACCTTGATTCAAATTTGTCTATACAGTTTACAAGATGTACGACTTAGTCGGTATGAACCTCAGTTTACCTGGTAGGGATTCAGAGCAGTGATGTCTGAGGTAAAG
The DNA here is from genome assembly GCA_004026765.1 of Micronycteris hirsuta. Taxonomy (NCBI): domain Eukaryota; kingdom Metazoa; phylum Chordata; class Mammalia; order Chiroptera; family Phyllostomidae; genus Micronycteris; species Micronycteris hirsuta. The sequence continues at coordinate 38,572 of PVJI01009381.1, read as the reverse complement.
GGAGACCCAAGCCCTGGGTCTAAGACCGTACCTATTATATGATCAGAGATAAAGAAGCAGACTAAAATGTTTACCTCTCTTTAGTGGCAACACAGTTATATAACCGTAGGCTGATTGAATACATCATAAACATAAACGTTTGGTAGTCATCACTATTGATGGCATTAGATGGTATTAAAAATTATGAGACTGGATCATAAGATGAAAGGTCTATTGCCATCCAGACATGTCCCCTGAATTCCAGACTTGTATCTAACAGCATATTCAACATTTCCTTTGGATATCACTACTGTCTTAAAGGTCAACATGTCCAAAATGGAACTCCCCATCGTCCCCGTGAAATCTAACACTTCTTCCAGCTTCTTCATCTCAAATAGCAACTCCATCCTTCCAGTCACTTGTCTTGGATTCTTTCTTTTACATCTCACATTTACTCCATCAGGAGATTCTGTTGACTTCCCCACTTACCATCTCCCTGGCTGATCCAAGCCAACTCATGGTCACTGTAAAAAGCTTCTGAACAGGTCTCCCTGTTTCCACCATTGCAGTCTAGAGTCTTCCCCCTAAAATCTAAGTCAGGCCCTGCTGGTATGGCTCAGTTGGTTGAAGTGTTGTCCTGTAACCAAAAGGTTGCAAGTTCCATTCTTGGTCAGTGCACATACCCAGGTTCTGGGTTCGATTCCTAGTATGTGGTGGGGATGTGCGGGAGCGAGGTGGGGGGGGGTGTCCAAGTCTGAGCATGAAAAATTGCTGGTCCAGGCACATATGGGAGACAACTAATTACCATTAGTTCCTAAAAATAACAGGTGAATAAACGTGAGGCCCACCAGGTAGTTCAATAATTCTACAAAATTTTGAAATTCTAAGATTAATTTTTAATTTTCTCACATGTGAACAATTGTTTAATTTGTATACATTCTATGAAATAAAATAATGAGCCTTGAATTTTCTTACTGTGTTTATAATAGATGTATTCCTAATTCAGTTGTTATCATTTACATTTAATATAAAACATGGAATACAAACACACTAAGTGTGTAAGAATGGTAAGGATATATAAGGAAACTCACTCTCACTGCTGGTGGGTATAAACTGGTGCTTTTCAGAAAGACACTCTTTAATATGCAAGAAGAAGCTACAAAACTCTTTATGCCTTGGATTTCCACTGCTAGGAATCTATTCTACAGGAATAACCAGATATGTAAACAGATTTATATACAAAAAAATGTACAAGAATGTTGACTGCATCAATTTTTAGAGTGAAAAATCAGACAAAGTCTAAATGTCCAGGAGCTAGGGAATGAGTATATAAAGTACAGCAAATCCTTCAGAAAAAATATACTAAGAGCTTTAAAAATAGTATTTTTTAAGAATATTTAAAAATAGGGAAACTTCAGTGGAAAAATTAGAAAAAGAATTGATCAGAGGAATCTCTTCTTTGTAAAAAATATATGAAGAAGGAATGATATAATTAAAACATCACCATTTTGCAACTTTTAGTAAGGAAATGGATCTAGGCAATGATTATTGTATTGATAATTGCTAAATCACAGACCATGAAACAGACATTAGGTATCTTGGTTTTTTTTTTTTTTTAGATTTTATTTATTTATTTTTAGACAGAATGGAAGGAGGAAGAAACATCAATGTGTGGTTGCCTCTCACGTGGCCCCCATTGGGGACCTGGCCTGCAACCCATGCATGTGCCCTGACTGGGAATTGAACCAGCGACGCCTTGGTTCGCAGCCCGTGCGCAATCCACTGAGCTACACCAGCTAGGGCTGTACTTTGTTATTAAAGTACCAGTACATGCTCTGGTTTCTCTTCAGATCGTATAAATCGTTTGCCTTTTACTAAAGTACACAATACTATCTTTTAAAAAGTCTTGCCAAAAAATTCAAAACTGAATCTGGTCAAGCCTAGATCTAACTACCATTTGGTGGAAATTAGAAGCAGAAGAGTGCATTAACTACACCGTAGCAATGCAATCAGTCCCATCTGGAGGTAGGAAACTCAACAAGACAACTTGGTTTCTTTTAAAAAATTGTTTTGAAAGAATAGAAAGAGACAGAGTAGGAAGCTATATATTAAGAAAATCTTAAATCATATGTCAACCACTTGTAGTATATGAACTTCCCAAGAAGTCTGATTCAAACAAAAAACCCCTTATCAATTATATACAGGGACTGGCAAAAGTAGGTTTACAGTTTTGGTACACAAAACACAAAGTTTATTCTTGTATTGTTATTTATTAATGTATTATTTGTTTTATAACTGTAAACTTATTTTATATGACAATCGGAAATACGAACACTAGGTATTTGATAACATTAAGGAATCATGGACAGTGGTAAAGAAGCTAATTATATTTTAAAAGAGTTCCTATCTTTAATAAACATGAATCATTTATGAATGAAATGATGATACAGAATTCCCTGATCTACCACTTTTTGGCACTGTAACTCCAGAAAACTTACTTAACCTGTCTAGGTCCCATCTGTGAATGAGAACTATTGGAAAGACCAAGTTTCTGAGACACAAAGAGAGCATCAGGAATTACCATTGCACTTTCAAGTAAGCTTCTGACATATTTCTTTCCCTCTAGTAAACAAATCTATTGTACTCTGTATGGTCTCATTCAGAGTATGATTTCTTATACAAGACTCAGATTTTGATATTATCCTTAGGGATATTTAAAATAATATATATTTTTATTTCATTTTTAAAGATTTTAATTATTTATTTTTAGAGAGCGGGGAAGGGAGGGAGGGGGGGAGAGAAACATTAATACAGTGATCGGTTGTCTCTAGCACACCCCCAACTGGGGACCTGGCTGCAACCCAGGCATGTGCCCTCACTAAGAATCGAACCAGTGACCTTTTGGTTCGTAGGCCAGCACTCAGTCCACTGAGCCACACCAGCCAGAGCTAAAATACATATTTTTAAACTAAATTTTCTACATAGCAATTGCAAAATAGTTTGATTTTACTGTTTCTCCACTGTTCATTTAAATAATTATCGAAACTTGCCTCCTAATTGATTTCATTGTGGGATTTTTAAAAAATAGCTTTCAACTTCATCAATCTTATCTTCATCTAATTTTTAAGCCATTTTGGGTATATGGTTTTCCTGTTCATCATTGGAGGTCATTCCATCTGCAAGACAGAACAGTACTTATGTTGCTATTAATTTCATTCCGTAAAATTAACAAATGACCATCTATTTTTCTTTTCTAGGAGAGGAAAACTCTCTATAAATATTATTTCCTGATACCACAATGGATTCTTGAAATGATGTTTTGAAAGAAAACTGTGCTCAGTGAGCAGAGATCTTCTGGAGGAAAATGCCAGTAATTTGTACTGTTACCTTGATGACTTTACTAACGTTACTGAAGTCTTAAAGGTTAGCCTAGGCAGGCTTAGAGTGAAATCACATTAACCAAGCTCAAAGGGGCCAGTGCATAAAGGCTGAGTGTCAATATTTAGATTTATAATTAAAATAAATACACTTGTTACAGAGGCCAGAACACTCAAGTTAACAAGCTTAGTATATTCTCTCTCAGTGGGCACACCTCCATGAGAACAGAGAAAAATTTCAACCACAAGACTGAATAGTGGACATGGAAATGGAACAAAGGATCTATGTCAAATAACTTAAATGATTACTTGTAAGAGAGCAGATGCACCTGCTTTCAGTTGGGTTAGATTTGCCACTGGGAAAGTGATTTCTCAAGTTTTCCAAGTAAGTTTCTTCCCCTGGGCAGTGCTGAATAAGTACAGCCAAAATTTCTTCAGAGATTTTTCTTTTCCTTTATTCAAAAGGCCAATCAGTGCTCTGGCTGGTGTAGCTCAGTGGATTGAGCGCGGGTTGCGAACCAAAGGGTCGCCAGTTCAATTCCCAGTCACAGCACATGCCTGGGTTGTGGGCCAGGTCCCCAGTGGGGGACCCATGAGGGGCAACCACACATTGATGTTTCCCTTCATGTTTCTCTCCCTCTCTTTCTCCCTCCCTTCTCCTCTGTCTAAAAATAAATAAATAAAATCTTAAAGAAAAAAAAAAGGCCAATCAGTGTTCTCTTCTGATGGATACGTTCTGTAGCTATAAACAATAAATTCAATGTAGCTTCAGTCTTATAGTCCTAGAAACCTGTCTTTCTTTTCAAGTGACATATCCCTGCTCGAAATCTATATTATTTTTGTACTTTAACTCTAAAAAATGGAATTTTATTTCTCTTATTTATAATTTCTATCTGGACCTCCCCATCATTGCCACCTTCCGTGCACACATAAATCTGTCCCTATAATATTATCATCACTGTTAATTATATAGTTGCACAAAACCAGAATTAGGGATGAAAAGGTTTCTTTTTAAATACTCAGGAAAAAAATTGATTCTTTTGTGAGATAAAAGATTATCTTAGAACTTGTGAGGCCTTGTGAGAACATCATCTTTTTAACTTATAAATCTCAATAGTTTTTATTTTACTATCACTAAATCTGAATTCTAAATTTTGATTATATTTTCAGTGTGCATCTCAGATGGAAAACACAAATACTATCTTTTTCTTCAGGGAGTATATGAAATGACAAAGAAAATCTTTGCGCAAAATGTATTTTTGAATGAATAAACACACACCTTCATACACTCACAAATTTTTATACATTTATATTTATATCACTTATAATCTGAAATCAGAAAAAATATTTTAAACTCATATTCTTTTTCAGCACCACTTATTTACTCTTTTTGTATGAAATCTAATTACCTAGTAATTACATATAAACATTGCATGATTATATATGTAATTACTAGGGAGTAGTAAATTACAAATTAAAAAAACTACCTGTCTAGCAAATGGTTCAGGTATTTCCGATTCATACAACAGTTACTTGCTTTGTGAAAGAATAAATCAGATGTTTGGAGCTGAGAGACCTAAGAATATTGTCACCCTGCCCCGGCATGACAGCTCTCCATCAGTTCTCCCTCCTCCTTTAGAATCACCTCCATGACCCAGGATAGAAAATTGCACCCAGCATTCAAAGCTTTGAAAAATAACCAGGAAGTTTAGGAAAAGCAAAGGGCACAAATACCAAATTTATAAGATCTTCTACTCAGACCAATTCTATTTGTACATGAAATGGAGTAAGCGGATTACATAAAATATATATAAAATAGAATATAAAATATGGTAACAATATACATATTATAGTTCTCTCTTTATATAAGCTATACCTGGAGAGGCAGTGTGTAATGAGGGAACGCAAGCTACCAGCTAACATTCTCTGCGCCACACTTTGAAAGTTGTTTGACCTTGGGAAAGTTATTTCATATTTCTGTGCTTCAGTTTCCTTATCTATAAAATTTGGGTGTTATTAGTACTTATTTTATGGAGTCATTGTGAGGATGAAATGCATGTATTTATATAAATCTGTTCACTAGAGTTCACTGTTACATGTACTATTAAAATATTTTAAAATTTTTTTAAATTCTGCCCTGACCCATGTAGCTCAGTTGGTTGGGTGTCATCCCACAAAGCGAAACGTCACTGGTTTGATTCCCGGCCGGGGCACATGCCTGCGCTGCGAGTTCTGTCCCTGGATGTTTCTCATATCAATGTTTCTCTCCCTTTCTTTCTCCCTCCCCTCCTCTCTCTGAAAATAAATAAATAAATAAAATCTTTAAAAATAATTTTAAAATTTTGACATAATTTCAGACGTTGTCTACAGAACCATGAGATAAAAAATGGATATTGTTTTAAGCCACTACATTTGTGGTAATTTGTTACAGCAGTGATATAAAAATATTACAGATGTTTTGTTCTTTTTTTAACTATATTTTATTGATTATGCTATTACAGTTTTCCCAATTTTTCCCCTTTTATCCCCCCCCCGCCACCCTGCACTCCCCAACCCTCCAGCATTCTCCATCCCTTAGTTCATGTCCATGGGTTGTACATATAAGTTCCTTGAGTTGTTCCCACACCGTTTTTGACCTCTCCCATCTATTTAATGCCTATATACCAATTATGCTTCTTCCCCTAACCCCCATATTACTCCCTTTCCCCTCCCCACTGAAAACCCTCCATTTGATCTTCATTTCTCTGATTCTGTTCCTGTTCTAGTTGTTTGTGTAGTTTTGTTTTTGTTGTTTTTCTTTTATTTTTTTAGGTTCATTTGTTGAAAGTTTTGAGTTTGTTGTCATTTCACTGTTCATATTTTTCATCTCTACCTTTTCTTAGATAAGTCCCTTTAACATTTCATATAATATAAGGGCTTGGTGATGATGAACTCCTTTAACTTGACCTTATCTGGGAATCACTTATCTGCCCTTCCATTCTGAATGAAAGCTTTGCTGGACAGAGTATTCTTCTTGGATGTAGGTCCTTGCCTTTCATGACTTCAAATACTTCTTTCCAGCCCCTTCTTGCCTGTAAGGTTTCTTTTGAGAAATCAGCTGATAGCCTTATGGGCACTCCTTTGTAGGTAACTCTTTTCTCTTGCTGCTTTTAGGATTTTCTCTTTAATTTTGTCTTTAATCTTGGGTAACTTAATGATAATGTGCCTTGATGTGTTCCTTTTTGGGTCCAAATCCTTTGGGACTCTCTGGGCTTCCTGGACTTCTTGGAAGTCAATTTCCTTCGCCACATTGGGGAAGTTTTCCTTCATTATTTGTTCAAATACGTTTTCAATTCCTTACTCTTGTACTTCTCCTTCTGGCACCCCTATAATTCAGATATTGGAACGTTTCAAGTTGTCAAAGATGTTCAAAAGTCTCTCTTCATTTTTTTGAATTCTCATTTCTTCATTCTGTTCTGGTTGGATGTTTATTTCTTCCTTTTGTTTCAAATTGTTGCTTTGAGTCCTGGTTTCCTTCCTGTCACTGTTGGTTCCCTGAATATTTTGCTTTATTCACTTTGGGTATCTTTCATTTGTTCTTTCATTTTTCAACCAAGCTCAATCAGTTCTGTGAGCATTTTGATTACCAGGGCTTTAAATTCTCCATCATATAGGTTGGCTATATCCTCATCGTTTAGCTCTCTTCCTGAGGTTTTGCTCTGTTCTTTCATTTTCTTTGTCTCGGTGCACCTGTTAAGTTGTAAGGGGTGGGGCCTTAGGTATTCACCACAGTGGGGCAACCCTTTTTGCTCTGCTTCGGTGCTGCCTGTGGGGGAGGGGCCAGACAGGGAACAATGCAGCTCTCCTGCTCGTCTCTAGTGCACTTTCCACCAGATTCTCTTGTGTGAGACTGGGAGTTTTTCCCACCACGGCAACTGCTGTAGTCCACAGTCAGCTCTGAGTCTCAGTTTCTCCTTAAGTCAGCCCCGCCCTCACAGCCTGCCCCCTTGCCGCCAGCCCCGACCATGTGTTCTGCTGCCTTCCTGTGGTTTCTTCCCCTCCACCACCTTACCCCTTCGGTTGTTCTGTTTGACTGTTTCTTTAATTTCGTGGTTGTCCGAGTTTCATGAAGTTTGATTTTCTCGCATTTCTGGTTGTTTATTGATTTTAGATTGGTTTTTATCCTCCTTTCGGTTGTGCAAGGAAGCGAAGTGTTTCTACCTATGCCTTCGTCTTGGCCGGAACTCTGTTGTTTTGTTCTTTAAACTGGGTACAAGCATGCCAAAGCACTTCGCGTAAAGGATAATATTGTAGCCATCAAACATCTAGCACCACCAATACCCACTACATGTTAAATATACTTTTCAAGAAATGAAAAAAAATGTTTTACTGAAGAATCTTTTGGTGGCTAGGAGCAGAAACATACTCAAGCAACTTAAGTTAAAGGGAGTTTGTTATAAGAAGAGAAGAGAAAATCTCATGGACCACAAGCATAAATAAAGAACCTGGGCACCCCACAAAGGAAGGGGGGTCTGATAGCATTCCTGGAAAAGTTCCCTCACACCTTCAAGCAAGAGCAGAATGAGAATAAACATAAACATAGATAATGTCAACAAATTAGTTAAAATTAAATGCTTCATTTCCCTCCACACTGCACATTCATGGCTCATTTGACAAAGTCCTCTAAATTTGGTTATGTCTAAGTATGTAATTTAGGATTAAAAAAATATCTAGAACAGTGACACTCATGGGAAGCAGAGGAGAAGGGGTGCAGAGTGGTGCTCTGGGTGGAAGTGGAATTCGCAGGAGTTCATGATGGACTGGATGTAGTGGTGAGAGAAGGAGGAGCCATATATGATTGCCAGGATTTGGGCTCTTGTATAAGCTCCAGGAGGACAAATACAGAATTTTTATTTTCCTTATTATATCTACAATGTTTAGCGCACAGTAAATACTCAATAACAACATTTGTTGTTCAGGGATGGAAAACCTTTGCATATGTTTCTTTAGCAGGGGAATGGCATGATCAGATTTGAGATTCTGAGAGTTAGTATTGACAGCAGTGTGGACGATGAACAGGGCTGAGTGTGGCAGACTGAGAACTGTCTATCAAAGCTCAGTCTCCTTCTCTTCCTGAGCATACAGCTAGACTACATTTCCCAGTGTTTCTAAAGATAAGGCCGGCCATGGCCGTATAAGTATGCTCTATGCAAAGGAATGTGAGGTGCACCACTCGCACACCAGCACCTTCGGACCAGGCTGAAGCTTCTTCTATTTTCTCTATCTACTAGCTGAAATATGGACATGGAGACCCCGCCTCAATTGTATAAATAAGGAAAATGTCCTAGCAGATGGCAGAGACAAAAGATGGAGTCTGGATTCCTAAATGACTGTATGAGGGAGAGTCACCTGCTGGCTTGGAGACCCACTCTGGAATGAGGTGAGAAATAAACTCGTTGTTCTTCAAGCCACTGAACTGTGGAGATCTGTTGTTTTCTATGAGCGTAGCCATCCTTATTAATGCAGAATGGCGGGTAGAGAGCGACGCTAGAAACGGGGCTGTTTCAATGACCCTGGTAAGAGAAGATGAATGCCTGTGATGGGCTGAGGGCAAGTAAGTGGAGAAAAGCTATGGAGATAATTATAAAATACACCCAACATGATTGCTTCCTCTTCAAGTTTCTTAAAATGCTGACACTTCTTTAGCCCACTACCGGGTTTCCAGCAAGGCCACTTCTATTCCCACCAGTTAACTAAAAATTTTTTTTTTCAAAAATCATTAGAGATCTAACCATGCACATTTAACTTCTGGAAAGAAAAAGGAATAGGAATCCAAATCTAGAGACTTTCGGAAAACATAGTACTCAAACAAGTGAGATATTAGTGACTAGGAATAGACCCAATTATTGGAACAATATAATAAAGGACAAAAGAACACAAATCCTATGTAATGATTTAAAATGAAGAAAGATGCGGAAGGCTCTCAACATTTTTTGAGTGGGCATTTGTTAATATTTTTAAAAATTATTCCCTGCTCCTCCTTTACCCCAAATAGCAAAGAACTATGGGCTACTTATAATGCCCCAAATTTCAAAACAACCTAAATGCTCAACAATTAGGATTTGGTTAAACTGATTACAGTAAATTCAAACAAGGAAATATTCTGTAGACATTTCAAATTGTAACTTTTATTATAATTATTAAAATAAAAATTTAAAAGTGATATTAAGTTTTTTTAAAGGTTAAAACACAATCAGTATAGTATGTTCCCTTTCATTTTTATGGGTATGTAGAAAATAGTCTGGGTGAAAGCTCACCAAAATGTTAAAGGTAGTTCTCTATGCTTGTATGCTTGAAGGTGGTTTTCATTTTCTCATTTTTATTTAGATAAATATTTTCTGCTCTTCTAAATTAACATGTACTAATTGAGTACTTAAAATTGAAAATAAGAAGTGCTCAATGCCACTAATCATTAGCAAAATGCAAACCAAAACCACAACGAGCTATCATTTCACACTGATCGGATGGCTACTGTTTAAAACAAACACGCAGACATAGAAATTAACAAGTGTTGATAAGGATGTAGAGAAATTGGAATGGGATGTAAAATGGTTCAGCCACTGGAAGAAACAGAATGGCGGTTCCTCAAAAAGTTAAAAATAGAATTAACATGATTCGGCAATTCTACTTCTGGGTAAATAACCAAGAGAATTGAAAGGAGGGTCATAAAGAGATATTTGCACACCTGTGTTCATAGTAGCACTATTCACAATAGCCACCCACAGGTAGAAGCAACCCTAGTGTCCTTTAATGGATGAGTGGTTAAACCCAATGAGATATATACATAGAACAGAGTATTATTTAGCTTTAAAATGGAAGGAAATTCTGACACATGCTACAACATGGGTGAACCTTAAGGACGTTATGTTACTTGAAATAAGACAGTCACAAAATGGCAAATATTGTATGACTCCATGTGTAAGAGGTAGCCAGATTAGTCAAATCCATAAAAACAGGAAGTAGAATGGTGGTTGGCAAGGGAGGGGAGAGGGGAATGAAGTCATTTCATGGCCATAGAGTTTCAATTTTGCAAGATGAAATCATTCTTGAGGTCAGTCGCATAACAATCTGGGTGTAGTGAACACTCCTGAACTGAACACTTAAACATGCTTACAATTGTAAATTTCATGTTATGTGTATTTTATGAAATTTTTAAAATTTTGCAATTAAAAACAAACACAAATAAAGGAGTTCTCCAAAGGAAAGTAAGTACGTGAGAAAATGGCTCACAATTCTCACTTCAGAAAACTTCCCTGATCAAGCCAGCTTTTCTGTGGTCACTCTATTATGTGCCTTATCTATTTATTTTGTATTTAATTACTTTGATCTTTTGGACAAACAACTCTGATCTTTTTTTCATGCTTTTGCATGAAATTATATTATAAAACCCTTCTGAATGGGCATCCTTGTCTACTTTCTTCTCTATAAATAGTAAATGTTTACTATCTTGGAACTAAGAAAATTTTGGAAACTCAAAGCTTTTCTTGTGAATTACTAGTAAGAATGATTAAAGAGAAAAAACTAACAGATACACCAACTTCAAGTTCTGGATTTTTGTGTTCTCTAGTCTAAGGCAGTCTTCTAAGTTCTGTTCAGTTGTTATTCAGGATCACAGTAAACAACACAAAAGATATAATTCAAAAGTAAAATCTTAACTATACAAGGTGGGGCAAGAGTAGGTTTACAGTTGTTTGTGTGGAAACTAATACAATAATTAATAAATAATAATGCAAGGATGAACTCTGTGTTTGTAAACCTACTTTTGCCCTACCTTGTATTTTTTCTTCCTTCGCTACACAATCAGCTTGTGTGCATGATAAAATTACATTACAATGGAGCTGGAGAAAATGTTTAAATCTCTTCTCCTTTGCCTTTAATGTGCCTGTGGCTTGGCTGAAACAGTTGCCTGCACCTAGTACTGTGGTTCATTTCCCCTCCTTTCCTAGTAGCAAATTGTGTGCCCTTCAGCCTCGGTTTCCAGGGAGGTTGAAAGACTGCGCAGTCATCAAATGTGTGGTCAATGCTTGCTGAAAATTTTACTTCTTTAGATCAACCAAAAAATACTATATTTAATAAGAAAAATGTAATTTAATATAGAGGAAAGAAGAAGAAAGGAACGAAATTGACTTTTGTCAAGAGTATACTTTATAACAAACTCCATGTGAGAGTCTGCTTTAATATCCAGTTGTTTGTTATGTTAACTCTTAACCTTAAGACGATAATGCTTATTTCCTTGTTTGGTATAGGGAATGTTATCTCTTCATTGTACGTGTATTAAAGGAAATGAAATTTCCTCATCAATCTGGTAAAATATTTACCTAGCTTTTAGGACTTTACAGATCTTGTTATAATTAACTCAATTAATATAAAAGACTATTTAGGCTCTCTTCAGTTAAGGAATAAAGCACTTACAGTCCCTTTTAAATCAATTGTAGTACATGTAAAAATGAATGGGGATTATAGGAGTTATTTTTTTAAAACACATTATAAAACTCATTTTTCCATTATTGGTTCCTGAACCCACAACCCTCCCCAACATGAATAACTTACCTATTAACTCATTTAAAATTTATCTAATTATTTTATCATAGAATACTTGTAGCAAGTATGTTAATGCAGTAGGAATATTGCCTTTCAATGATATTTATGTGTCAATTAGGTATTATCTGGGGTATGCTAATGCAAATGAAGCCTATTTTTTTTGGTCACGATTAAATATTCACCATAATGAGGTTTAAAATGTAGCTTGAAAAAAATCCCACTGCTAAATGTAAACCATTCCTGCAATTATTTTCTAGTACCTCCCTCCTCAGACTGATAGCTACATTAGCACTTGTCTAAGATAGCAACATCCCAAGTTCTTTCTGGTTACTCTTGGGAAAAACGGTTTCATTTTTCACTTAGAAACCCCATTAACCCAAGTATATTATAGCATTTTTACATTGTCACCATTATTTCAAGTCATTTGCACACTGTACCAACATGTTTACAAAAAGAACAGAGTAACCATCTTAAATCATATGCTTGTGAACCTTGAGCAGAACTGTATCTGTCAAAATGGGCTTCTCGTGGTTAACTGGGCCCAAATTCAAAAGCAGAGTGTAGCTGCCATTTTTGACAGAGGCCTCTCACACAGTCCGTGTTTGGGGAAAGCCACTGACGATGCTTTCAGCCTCCTGTACTATGCTCCTGCTGTTTACTCTCTCTGAGTCAACCACTTCAGGGAAGCCCTAATTTTGTCTCTCCGCCAATGGACTGAGATGTACCCCCACAATCAGCACCACACAAATTGCACCCTCATTTGCATCTATACTGACCAATCAGGACTGCACAATTTAGAACCCTCATTTGCATAAAACAGATCAAATTCGGAACTTGGGTGGGAACTTTCTCTATAAAAGGTGGCCTCCCGTTTGTGTCAGTGGAGCACAATTTTAGTTGCTACCTGAATCTGTATCTCCTGGGCTGCAGCTCCTTTTGTCCAAATAAATGCTTTTTATTCTTTACTACAGTCTCAAGTTAATTTTGGTTCACATGCTTTTGATTTTCACAAAGCATTCATATGTGGTATATTTACCAATACCTAAAATTAAGACATTTAGAAAATATTTTATGATGAATAGATATCGTTCAAATGGTAGTCAAAAATAGTGAATCATATCAATCAACATTCAAAATAACTTCCAAAGGTGAAAAAAGAACCTTCATTAAAAAGTTCTTTCCAAGTTAGTTCTTCTAATCAATATTTCTAAGAGCTTCAATCTCTAATTATAAAATCTCTTTTAGTTTGACTTGCTCCTTCACTGCTTTCCTTATTAGCTACAAATGCTAATAAGGGTATTAGCATTTGTAGCTGCAGAAGGAATCAAGTTCCCTAACCTAAACTGACCAATCATAGATAATTGAGTCAGTCATCAGTCTTATTAAACAGTTTATTCCTATAAAAGTTTAAGTTGTATTTCATTGCCCTGGAATGATAATTCTAGAGTATAAAGATCTTCTCTTAAATTAGCATGAATAACCAGTTACCTCATTTTTTAAGACACGTTTTAAGTAAAGAATATTCACTCACGGGTTTCCACAAAGCATTCACAAAGTGGAGCATCGGTTGTGCTCCACGAGGGAAATGGGAGACCAGAATCTTTTACAGAGGAAGTTCCCACTCAAGCATGACTTGACAACTTTGAAATCATTAAATAAAATAATAAAAGCTTATAGTCATCAGGTACTTAATAGGTACCATGCACTGCTCTAAGAACTTTACATGAGTCAATTTATTTAATCCTCATAAAAATTCTGTAAGAAAGCTGCTATTATTGTAGTGTCACAGACTCAGGAACCAAGGTCAAGTAACTTGTTCAAGGTCACATAGTTTGTAAGTAGAGGAGCCAGAATTCTATCCCAGCCCATCTGTCTTTGTTAGGCACCAAAAATATGACTGAAAATGTTAGTAATGTTAAGAGAAGAGAATTGGTTTTAACAGCAGAACTATATCAAAATGATCCCTCACCATCTCCTTTTGTACACCTCTATTTCTTGCCTAAAGCAAACAGCACATATCCATCAGCACTCTTTCACCTGAAGCCCAGGTGAGGCCTCAGAATCCTTCCCCACTCAACATACCTGGTAGTTGGCATGCAGGAGGGAACCTCTGCGCTATGCCTAGTGAGGCACTGAAACATGCAGTTTAATACAGCTATGTGTGTGCAATGTTCCCGTCCTTTTCCTTTCTTTTTATGGTGTGTTTTAGAGAAAACTTGCCAGGCCAAAGCAAGTTGAAAGATTATTGCTTCCATTACTAACAACTCCATTTCATTGTATCTTTGTTTGGGGTCAAATTCTCTGGAAGCAGAGTCTAAACTAGGAAATAGCATTTAGGAAGTGCTTCCAGGAGAAAGGGAATGAGGGAAGCAGGAGAAGGAACGATTTATTGAACAAGAAGGGGTCAACTGAGAAGATGGGAGCCATCGTGGTATCTCAAATCCATCTTACAAAAGTACAGAGTTCAGGCTTCCTTTATGTCAAGGAAAGGGGAAATGTGAGGGGCAAGAGGTGATGGGCCACCACAGACATCTGGGCCCCAGCAAAGGTTTGAGGAAGATTGTGCTAGTTGATGTCAGTCTGGTCAGGCAGTGTCTGCAGATCTTTGATAAACAATACATACATCCCTTATCTCCTGAGTAGCAGAATTCCTCGAATGATTAGCATGTCTATGCGCAAGACTAAGCAGAAGCTGTCAGCCTGAAGGCCATGGGAACACGGTAGGCTTGAACAAGATGAAGTCAGATACCAAGCATTTCATTCTGTTACAAAGAGAGAGTAGGCAGATATCGGCAAAGAAAGGAAAATCATTCCATGGGGAAAGAGGCTAGAATGAGAATCAGATTCCAGTTTTAGTTTCTTTTCTAAAACTATCACATACCATGAAATTCTTTTTTTTTTTTTAAGATTTTATTTATTTATTTTTAGAGAGAGGAAGGGAGGGAGAAAGAGAGGAAGAGAAACATCAATGTGTGGTTGCCTCTCACGCGGCCCCCACTGGGGACCTGGCCTGCAACCCAGGCATGTGCCCTGACTGGGAATTGAACCTGCGACCCTTTGGTTTGCAGCCTGCACTCAATCCACTGAGCTACGCCAGCCAGGGCACATATCATGAAATTCTTAACCACCCTTTTCTCAATGTTTCTTGTGCAGCATGAAGTAAGAATATGTAACAAGTGGGTTTGTGCCAAATGGGTGGTAAAACATGTTCTAGATGGAATCCTGGCTCCATGGCCTTTTCCCTCACAAGAGCCTGTACTGGTACCCTGGCTTTCTCAACCCGTGAGGTTGCTTCATTTAAGTACAGTCTGTCTTACCTGCCACTTTCCACAAGGGTTCTCTGCCTACATAAAGCCGTCTAGCAACACCCGTGTTTAACACGACTCGGTGGCTCCGTGCTAACAGCATTTGCTTCATTTCCCATGGCAGCCTCCATGTCAGCTGCCTGAGTTCTACCTCCTCCAAGATCCGTTAGTCCCTTGTTCTTTCACCTCAGACCCAATCTCCTTATTATTCCCCTTTCCAGTTCTTTTCCAAAACACAAGGTTGAAGAGAGACACGAGTCTGCATGAGTATGGTGGAGTACATATTCTACAGGATATTTGTTTTTAACTTAGACCCAAAGCATCAACACCTACTAGTTGAACTACTGTGGATGAATACAGGACACTATTCTATTCTTTCATCCTATTTTTATCTGCTAATTATCTTTTTAATGCACTACCAATAGCAGCTGTTATTAGCAGTCAAAGTAATCTAAAAAGTAATTTCATAAATTAGAAATAAGTTTAGGAGAAAAAAAATTTCCTGAAACTGGAGGCAGTAAAAATTCATGTAGCATAAAAGAGTTTAGCTATTTGCAGACAAAACACATTTTGCAGCCAAGGAAACTGAGGCGTAGAGTGCAGGGTGAGAGTCAAACTAATGTTCACGTTCCCAGCAAGTACCCTAGATTGTTTCACAAGGATAGAGGTGTAATCATACACAAAAATAAAAACAACAAGACTCCAGCTAATGTAGAAGAAAGTTGAAACCAAATTGTATATGAGAAGGTCCATGGGAGCACAAAGAGAAGAAAACATGACCTTAAGGGATGTTTCTATCGTGTGCAGTCACGATTCAATGAATTATCTCTTTTCTTTTTTAATGATAACTTTTTCTTTCTTTCTCTCTCTCTTTCTACCTCTCTCTCTCTCTTTCTTCCTTCCTTTCTCCCTTCCTTCCTTCCTTTCCTCCCCCTCTTCTGCCTTCTTCTTCTTTCTCTCTCTTTTAATAGCTTTATTTAGATAGGATTCACATACAATACAATTCACTCATTTAAAGTGTATAATCCAATGGTTTTAGGATATTCAGAATTTTGTAACCATTACCACAATCAATCTTAGAACATTTTCATTCCCCCCAAAGAAACCCCACACCAATTTGCTGTCACCCTCAATTTTGCTATGCCCTCATCTCCAGGCACCCACTAATCTGTCTATGTAGAATTATCTATACTAAACATTGTATGTAAATAGAATAATATAATATGGGCCTTTTGTAACTGACTTGTTTCACTAAACTTGTTTTTCAAGATTCATCCATGTTGTAGCATATATCAAAACTTAAGTCCTTTTCCTGGCTGAATAATATTCCATCACATGGATTTTATTCATTCATTAGTTGATGGACATTGGGTTATTTATACCTTCTGACTATTAGAAAAAATGCTGCTCTGAGTACTTGTGTACTCACCGGGTACTTTTGGGGACATGCTCGGGGGTGGAATGCTAGGTCAGATGGTAACTCTATGTTTAACTTTTGAGGAAGTGCCAAACTGTTTTCCAAGGAAACTGCATCATTCCCATCAGCAGTGTTTGAAAGTTCCAATTTCTCCACTTCCTTACACACACTTGTTATTGTCAGTATTTTTGTTTTTAATAGCTATCCTAGAGGGTGTGAAGTAGTATCTCACTGTAGTTTTGATTTGTATTTCCCTGATGACTAACGATGTTGAGCATCCTTTTATTTGTTTATTGGGTATTTGTATATCTTCTTTGAAAAAATCTGTACTCAGAAATTTGCCCTTTTAAAAATTGAGTTATTTGTCATTTCATAGAATAGTTCTATTTTGAGATCTGCATAAAATTTTGGAGATACACCAATAAATTATTACCACCTATCATTTTAAATTCTCTTATTTTTGCTTTTGATTTTTTTCACCACATGACTAATATATATCTGCTGCAGTTAAACTAGGAAAACTCAGATAAGTAAAAAGAACATTAAAATTAATTATAACCCCACCACCAAGAGAAAACTTGTTATCATTATATATATATATCATTCTAGTTTTTTTGTTTATGTAAATAAACAAATATTTGTAAAAACTAAAGCAGCCTCTACATATTGCTTTGTGAGCTGCGTTATTTCTCAATAGTAGATAGGAACCCTCACATGTCATAAAACACAACACAACATTATTTTTAAAGGTCACATTATATTCTTTTGTATAGACAAACAATCATATATTTAATTAATCTTTATTGCTTAATATCTAGTGATCTTGGCAAAGAAAAGTACCATTATAAGCATGACTATAGCTAAATTTTGCCCAATCCTCAATCATCTTCTTGAATAAATTTCTAAAAGTAAAAAAATTAATGGGTCAAAACATGTGCATATTTTAAGGTCTACCTAGTAGCACTGAATAT
Source organism: Micronycteris hirsuta (assembly GCA_004026765.1). Taxonomy (NCBI): domain Eukaryota; kingdom Metazoa; phylum Chordata; class Mammalia; order Chiroptera; family Phyllostomidae; genus Micronycteris; species Micronycteris hirsuta. Next base: position 20,943 of record PVJI01009381.1, on the reverse strand, counting down.
ATTTGCACTTACATCAGCAATAATGAGAGTGTTTTCTCCTCGGTAGCCTTGCCAACACTGGCCATTATCTTTTAAAAATCCTTTCTCAGCTAGTGGGATAAAAAATATATTATTGTTGGTTTAATTTGAATATATTTGATTATCAAGATGGTACATTTTTGTCTATATATTTTTTGGCTATGTCAGATATAGCTGGTTGCTACCCAATATCCATTCTTCTTTCTTCCTCATTAACAGAGATCCCAATTTTATTAGGGACAGTAATATGTCTAGCCAAAAGAGGTGACACTTCCTTTGTACATAAGGGTCGCCGTCTGTCACAGCGCTGGCCAGTAAGATCAAAGCATGTGTTGGGACTTCCAGGAAGGTCTTTTAGAAGGGAACCAGACACAGCTGGTATGTGCCCCCACCTTTGTCTGAAACAGACACGGTAGCTAGCTATAGCTGCAGCTACCGTGCCTGCTTCAGACAAAGATGGTAGCTGCTGGTTTTGCAACAAAACTCGGGAACTAACGTGGGAACAAACATCGAACATTAGTCAGCTTGGGCTGACATAACAAAATACTGAAGACCGGTGGGCTTAAACAATAGAGATTACTTTGCTCACAGTTCTAGAGGCCGGAAGTCCAAGATCAGGGTACCAGCATGGTCCCTTCCTGGTGAGCGCTCTCTTCCCAGCGTGGAGACAGCCACCTTCTCACAGTGTCTTCTTCATGTGGCAGACAGAAAGAGAAATCCCTCTCTTCATTTTCTTATAAGACCATATAGACCTGTTGGATATGGACCCCACCATTATGACCTCATTTGCTTTAACATATCAGTTTGGAGGAGAGACAGTTCCTTTAAAAGCACATGGAAGCTTTTGCTAAGGGAACTAAAAAGACCTTGGCCTTGAAACCCCTAAACTAGCTCACTAGCCGAAATGAAAATCTTTTCTAGAAGATCTTATTTAAGCTACCATTATTTGAGTTTTCTGTTACATGAAACAATAACACAAAACTCAACTCCTAATTGATAGTCTGTCATTCATAATTCCTTCATAAATTGTTTATTCCATCCAGGCTGCTTTCTCTGCCACTAGTTTGCAGCCTCTCCAAAGCAATGTCACATTAACTTCATGTTAAGCACTACTTTTGTAGAAGCCAGTATTTTCAAAAAAAGTTTTTAATATTTTCTTAAATATATACTATATTTTATTTTTTAAAGTATACTTTATTGATTATGCTGTTACAGTTGTCCCATTTTTTTTCTCCCCTTTATTCCCTCTGCCACGTACCACCCGTCCGACCAGCATTCCCACCCCCTAGTTCATGTCCATGGGTCGTGCGTATAAGTTCTTTGGCTTCTCTATTTCCTAAACTATTCTTAACCTCCCCCTGTCTGTTTTGTACATATACCATTTATGCCTCTTATTCCCTGTAGCTTTTCCCCCATTCTCCCTCCACCCCACCCCACCCCACTGGTAACCCTCCATGTGATCTCCATTTTCTGTGATTCTGTTCCGCTTCTAGTTTGCTTAGTTTGTTTTTGTTGTTGCTGTTGTTTTGGTTCAGTTTTTAATAGTTGTGAGTTTGTTGTCATTTTACTATTCATAGTTTTGATCTTCTTTTTCTTCGATAAGGCCCTTTAACACTTCATATAATAAGGGTTCAGTGATGTTGAACTCCTTTAACTTGACCTTATCTGGGAAGCACTTTATCTGCCCTTCCATTCTAAATGACAGCTTTGCTGGACAGAGTATTCTTCTTGGATGTAGGTCCTTGCCTTTCATGACTTTGAATGCTTCTTTCCAACCCCATCTTGCCTGTAAGGTTTCTTTTGAGAAATCAGCTGATAGTCTTATGGGAATTCCTTTGTGGGTAACTGTCTCCTTTTCTCTTGCTGCTTTTAAGATTCTCTCCTTATCCTTGATCTTGGGTAATGTAATTATGATGTGCATTGGTGTGTGCTTCCTTGGGTTGAACTTCTTTGGAACTGTCTGAGTTTCCTGGACCTCCTGGAAGCCTATTTCCTTTGCCAGATTGGGGAAGTTCTCCTTCATTATGTTTTCAAATAAGTTTTCCATTTCTTGCTCTTCCTCTTCTCCTTCTGGCACCCCATGATTCAGATGTTGAAACATTTAAAATTGTCCTGGAGGTTCCTGAGCCTCTCCTCATTTTTTTGAATTCTGTTTCTTCATTTTGTTCTGGTTGAATGTTTATTTCTTCCTTCTGCTCCAAACAGATTTGAGTCCCGGTTGCCTTCCCCTTACTATTGGTTCCCTGTATATTTTTCTTTATTTCACTTTGCATAGCCTTCACTTTTTCCTCTATTTTGTGACAATACTCAACCATTTCTGTGAGCATCCTGATTACCAGTGTTTTGAACTGTGCTTCTGATAGATTGGCTATATCTTCATTGCTTAGTTCTATTTTTGGAGTTTTGATCTGTTCTTTCATTTGGGCCATATTTCTTTGTCTCAGCATACCAATCTGAATGAATGTTTCTTTAATTCCTTGGTTGTCGGACTTCCATACAGTTTGATTTTCTGGCAGTTCTGGTTATTTTTTGTTTTTAAAGTTGTTGTTGTCCTTCTTTTGGTGTGTGAGGAGGCAAAGTATATCTACCTACGCCTCCATCTTGGCTGGAAGTTCCTATCTATAATCAACTTTTTAATCTTTCATTACTTTCAGCTGTCAACCAAATAAGATAAATTGGTTCAATCCACTGATTCAACTAACTTCTCTTTCACTAATTCTATCTTTGATGTCATAATATGATTTTCCACTTTGCTACCCGCCTTGCCTAAAATACCTCTTACCTTATATATTGCACTTAAGACCTATCCATCCTTCAAGATCATGTTCAAACATTAATTGTTCAAGAAACCTTCCTCAGCTACTCCCGCTTATAGTGAACTCTTTCTCCTCTGAACTCTGGGGCATTCATTTTGTGTACATTTACTTTTCCCTTTGGCATCATATTTACCTCTAACATGTCCTATCGTTTGAAAAAAAAAGAAAGAAAATACTCTAAAACTTTGATCTGAATGTTATATATGAAGTAAGTGCCTAGTAAGTGTTTGCTGGTGGTTATGATTATGAAAATCTTATTGTAGCTGTGTGTAATGCATGCTTCAGGGTAAGGGGAGCTCACTCTGCTCTTTAGTGGGTCTCCACGAAGTAGACAATAAAGTCCAATGTACGTAGCATACCAACAACACCTTACTTACCGCTGCCTCTACCACCAACTGGAACAAAATGTCATAACCATACTATCAGGTCCCATCAATGCTTTGCGCCTGCTACTTCCAGTCTTTCTGAACTTTTATAAACTTCTCAGTCAAAGAAGTCTGTCTTTCTCCTTTGGGTCCTCATATATGCTGTTTGCTCTACCTTAGATGCTATTAACTTAAGACAATCCACTGAAAAACTATTAGAACTATAAGAAAGATTAAAGAGGAGACTCAATATGGGAATTGTAAATGGAAATCAAGAGTTTCCTGAAAAGCAAGAAAAACTAATAAGAAAATGTTAAATAAGAGGAAATTTCCATTTACAATATCAGCAAAACAAAACGAAAGTTAGGTAAACATTTAATAGAAGAACAAGACCTATTTATAAAAACCATAAAACTTGGCTAAAGGATATAAAAGTTTGTCTTTCTAACTAAATGGAAAGAAAGACATACTATGCAACCTGATTGGGAAGACCCAAACATAGTGATCAAATTAAATCTATAAATTTCAAGACAACTCTATATAAAATCTCAATGAGATTATTAAAAATATAACTGCACAAGATAAATCTAAAGTTCCTTTGATTCCCTGTGGCATTTTTTGTTACAGCACAGGACTGGGAATTACTTAAATGTGCATTGGGAAGGAATGCTAGGTAGTTATTACAAAGAATGAGTCAGAACTATGAATATTGACATTGAAAGCTCTCCAAGATCTATTGTTAAATGAAAAAGCAAAGTACAGAACAGGGTGCACAATATGCTAACAGGGCCAAGAAGAAAGATGGATGTATGGATAGACGGATAGCTAGACACACACACACACACAGACACACACACGTGTATATGTTTCTGGAATGTTTCTGGAATGCTACAGAAGGATTTAGTAAAGGTGTCTTCCTCTGGAAAGAGAACCTCAGGAACTGAGGGTCAGAGATGCGAGGGAAACATACTTTTCATATGTCCTTTTGTCATCACATGTACACATCAATTAAAAAAATCTCCCCTGGCTGGGGAGCTCAGTTGGTTAGAGCGCTGTCCTGATACACCAAGTTTGTGGGTTTGATCCCTGGTCAGGGCACATACAAGAAGCAAGCAAGGAATGCATAAATAAGTCGAACAATAAATCAATGTTTCTCTTTTTCCCTCCCCCTTTGTCTCTCTCTCAAAATCAATTTTTAGCCCTGGTCGGTGTGGCTCAGTAGATTGAGCGCCGGCCTGTGGACTGAAAGGTTACCAGTTTGATTCTCTGTCAGGGCACATGCCTGGGTTGCAGGCCAGGTCCCCAGTTGGGGGCATGCAAGAGGCAACCAATCGATGTTTCTCTTGTACATCAATGTTTCTCTCCCTCTTTTTCTCTCTCCCTTCCACTCTCTCTAAAAATAAATAAATAAAATCTTAAAAAAAATTTTAAATGTCAATTTTTAAACATTTTTTTATCAAACAAAGTTCAGCTGGAAGGATATATACAAGTATGCCAAAAATACAGGGGTAGGCAAAAGTAGGTTTACAGTTGTTCATATGGCAAAAGACATGCTGGTTATGATTCTTACGATTGTTTTATTAACTCAAAACAATGTCACTTACAACTGTGAACCAGTTCTGCTCATTTCTCTGTATTTTGACAAAGACATGTGGGGGACTTACTCCACCTAATTTAAAAATATACCATAAAGCTATAGTAATTAAAACTGTGATATTAGACCTAGGATAGACAAGGAGTTCCATGAAACAAAAGAAACCCAGTATATTGTTAGTCCAGGTTCACTGAGAACCGAGATGGGATGAGATGTCTCCCATCTATTGGGGGAAATACCCATGAGGAAAAATGGAGAGCGAGCAGACCCCCATGCAGATTCCCCTTGGGAATGAGAGAAGGAAGGCCTTAGCCTGCGGTGTGGTTTTAAGGAAGTTACAGAGAGTGGAATGGTGGATACTGGGTCTGGGGGATGGGGGAGACAGGGGCAGGTTGGGAAAAGGGTATAGACTTTCAGTGATGAGATGAATCGGGCCTGAGAATCTAATGCAGTGATTCTCAACCTTTTTCTTTTTAAAGATTTTACTTATTTATTTTCAGAGAGAGGAGAAGGGAGGGAGGAAGAACAATGTATGGTTGCCTCTCACATGGCCCTCACTGGGGACCCGGCCCGCAACCCAGGCATGTGCCCCGACTGGGAATCGAACTGGGACCGCCTGGTTCCCAGCCCGCGCTCAATCCACTGAGCTACACCAGCCAGGCAGATTTTTTAATTGATAGCATCCAGTATTGATGAGAAGTGGAGAAGAAAGCCCTTGGATACTTTGTTAAAATAGCTGTCAAATGGTGCAGTTTTGGAGGAGAAAAATTGGACAGGAGTCGTGAAAAATCTTAGTGCCCGTGTGCCTTTTAACTCAAAATTCCAACTCCAGAAATCTGTTCGACGAAAACATTCACACATCTGTACAGAGATAAGGGAAAAAGGATGTTCAGTGTGCGCCATGCTTATCAAGTAAACACTGGAAACAGCATAAATGATTATTATTAGAAGAAATTAAAGGAACATCGGAGGATGTAAATGATTATGGTTATTTCGTATAAAGTAAATGCTTGTACTCGTGTATGATATATTGCATTTTATAAAACATTATGAACCCATTAAAAAGCAAAGAGCACTATAGCTTTATATATACCAACATGGAAAGCTCTGCAAGGTACACTAGTAAGTGAAAAATCAATGTGCAGGGCAATGTTACAAGGATTCCTTTTGTGTTAACTTTTAAAGCAAAAGAAAAATCTATAGTATACATAATACATATTCATAAAGTAATTTTTTCTGGAAGAATAGCATGCTGTCATGTGGTTCTTTCGGAACTGTTTCCATTTTCTAGCCATGAATATTTGTTACTTTTATTATTTAATAAATGTCGATAAGTGAACAGTGGGATTATGAGCTCCTCTTTATTTTTCTCTGAATTTGGAAAAAACTAACAAATGTTCTTTTCAAATAACGTTTAAAAGATGAAAAATTTTATCATAAAAATAAAATGGAATCCGATAGTTATTTGTCAAGATCTGTATAATTTTTTGTTACATGAAAAGAGAAAGTTGTACAGCAAGTGCAAGATTCCCTTTATTAATTAAAACAAAGCACAGATACACACATACTGAACTGTGTTTTTGTGTAAAGATATAAAGATAGATATTGACGTCCGCCCATAGACCAAGCTGTTACTAGGGCCGATTTGTGGAGAGGAAAGTGTTGTCAAAGGGGTAGGTGGACTTCAACTGTATACACTTTATCATTTTGTATTGCAGCTTTCAAGTCTTTCTTATTCCTTACAGTTTTTCAGATTCACTAGAGAGTATTTATGGCCTTCTCTCTGAGGACTTAAGACTTTATTCAGGTCTAGAAAATGATCAGCTGCTGTCTGATCAGTCATGCTTCACCAATATTCCCTCCATGTTCTCTCGTCTGGATCTCCTGCATATCTGGATCTGGATATATTTTTAAACATCTTTATTGAAATATAATTCACATAACATACGTGATCATTCACCTACTATTACATGTATGTCAGAATGTCTCAAACTACCCTCCCTGTTGTTTTTTAATTGCTTTATCCTTTTTTTAAAATAATCTTTTTGTCTCTGTGGGTGCTCTGGATAAATTGAACAGTACTATTTCTCAAGTCTTTTCTTTTTTAAACAGTGTTCATTCTAGACTTTATCGTGTTTATTGAGATTTTAATTTCATTATGGTTTTTCCTTTAGTGTTTTATTATTCTGTTCTCTTTTACCATGTTCTTCCTTCACTCTTCTGAGAATCTTAAACATTTTTTTTTACTCCATCATCCATTTCCTCAGGAGTGCGTCTTCCATTTGTATTTTGAACTTCAGTTCGCAGGCTCCTCCTCTAGGAGGTTTCTTGTTGCTGTTTTCCACTGTTGGGTCCCCCGCTTCCACGTTAGGTCATTTTGCAATGTGTCTCCGTGACTGACCAGGATACCCTGGCAACCGACAGCACCCCGTCCCTGCTTTACCCCACTTCTGATCCTGCCTCAGAAATAGCAGCCAACCCTGAGCTGGTCCCCACTCCGTTTTGCCATCCTTGGAAGCTGCAGTGGGAACTACAACCTTACAAAAACACTGCCTTCCTCCCTCTTGTCGGGTGGCATTCCAGGCTCCTCTGGGGTGTCCCTTCTCCCACGCCTTGCTGCAACAATCAATAATCTGAATATAGTCCTTAGTTAACTAGGATTTAACAACCATCCAGTCCTCTGTAGCACAGTCTTGGGCTTTTTTAGATGATGGGATCCCTGAGGCAGAACCCTCCACTTTCTTACTTCTCTTGTGTATCTTACGCCTAATGACTTTGGGACTACAGAGATAATCTTCAGACCTACAGTGTTATTTATCCCTCATTTCATGCTCCCTCCCTGAACTTATTATTATGGGAAAATCATCTTTCACTCTCACTAAAATGTAAACTCTGAGAAGGTAGGACTAAAGTCTCAGTCTTCTTTATATGCTGCACATTACAAAGCCTTTGCTCAAAGAATATAGTCATTCATCATATTTTTTGAGGTGGGCATTACTCTTTGCCTGGAACTGTGTTAGAGCTAAGAATTTAATCATGGGCAAGACCGGGTCTCTGCTCTCAAAGAGCTTGCAGTCTAATGGAGATTACTGACGACCAAACTGGACGGTACAGAACACTGTAAGGGCTGATGGGTTTACTGCAGAATGCTGTTGAACACGGTGGAGGAAATCAAAGACTTGTGGGAGCTTCCAGGACGGAGAACACGTGGAGATTCGGGGACAGTGGCTTGCTCAGAGGGCATGGTAGCTCATCACCCTTTTCCCCATACCTTGCCCTCTGCTTCTCATCCGTCTGACTGTTCCGGAGCTATATCCTGTTATAGTAAACCAGTAATCTAATATTGAGGCAGAAAAATATAATAAAAAACATAAAGAAAGAAATGTCACCAGACAGGTCATCGGTGAATGAAATTAAACAAATGTTGAAACATATATCAGGACAAAGAAAATTGATTAAAGTAATCAATAAAAGAGAACATATCTTAAGAAAACAAGAATTAATGTAAATTAAGAATAAAAAATTCAAAATAAAGTTCTTTCAGATGAGATCAGGCGCATTCAGGGTGGTATGACCATAGACCAAAATAAAGCTCTTTCAAAAAGAAGATTTGTGGACTCAAAGGATATTCCTCAGAGGGTGCCCTGAATACCATTTCCCCAGGGAATTGGCATATTTGGCCCCTGAGCTATACCATCTCATTCTGTAATTCCCCTTCCCCTCCCATCCTCAACCTGACCCTCCACTCGAGAGTTTGCTGTTTTTGTATTCATTGAAGTGCATTGCAATGTTTGTCCCTTCTATACCTGCCGATGGGGAGACACGTGGCAAGTAACCCCTTCTTGCCTGGTGGGAACCTGCATTTTGTAGACACTAATACATCCTCTTGAATGATGAAGTAAAAGGAAATATTTGGAACTGATGCTTTATGCCATTCCTTCAACATAGAAACTGGTCCCCACCATTCTACAAACCCAGAGCCCCTCTGCAGTTCCACCCAGACCCTGCCACTTCCTGGTACTCCCTCCGTGCCCCCAGGGCATCAGAACTTGAGAATGGGTGTTAGGGGCTTGGTGGAGAATCCCAGAAATTATAATAGGGGGGTCACTTTTTAAAGAAATGCTGTGTCACTGTTACTGGAGAAACCCTGGTTCTTCTTGCCAAAGCAGTAAGGAATTATAGGTCAGTGAGCCTATTAGCATGCAAGCAAAGTTTATTATTGAATGGGAGGGCAAAAGCAAGGGTGCGTAGAGCAAGGGCGGCAAAAGCAAAGGTGGCCAAAGGTCTGGGTGGCCAGCACCCTGGTGGCCAGAGGTCGGGTGGACACAAAGAGGGGGCCAGGGGCCTGGTGGCCAGGTCTCCCCCAGCCCGAACCTGTGTGGCAAGAGAGCCTCAGCCAAGAGAAGAGACCAAGCGCAAGTCCTTTGTTCTGAGGACTTACATAGTTGGCAGGATGGGGGTGAGGGAGTTACATTTTGACTGGCAGGTAAAGATGGTGCCAGCTTTCCGTGGGAACGTGACTGCCTAAAAGGTATGGCAGCCCGAATCCTTATCTTGCTCCAGACTCAAAATCAAAATACACCTGAGACAAAGAGAGAGCAGAAGAAATTGAATGTGATTACTATGATAAAGAAAGAAATAGACTTAATTACTTCAGGAAAAAGCCTGTAACAGGATTAACGAACAGGATTACCTAAATTGTAGGTAGTGACAAATACAGGAAAAGAGGTATTCTCCAGAGGGAAGGAAGGGTCACTTGGAGGAAGTCTGTAGAGAAGAGGTGAGCTGAGAGCACTAACTAGCTGTATAGGACATCAGGGAAGTCACTTAATCTCTCTGGGGATGATTCCACTTCAGAGATTTTCTGGTACGCAGAACCAAACACTGGACACTGAGTTTTGCGGTGGAGAAATTAAGGCACTTTCTTGGCAGGACATCAGGCCAGGAGAACAGGAGCTAGTGCTCCAAGTCTGAACTCCCGATGGCTTGTGATCAAGGGTTTTTGAAGGCAAAGATTGAGGGGCTTAGGGTGTAGGGGTCATGGGAGAAGCTGATGGTTAGTTCTGTTTTTTCCCTCTTTCACAGAATTTATTTTATACCTATTATACCGAACAGCATTTTAAACACATAGATACTCTCTGATAAGATAAAGCAAAGACAAAAACATTTATCTTAGGAGAAACCGGATACACCATCACTTATAGTCTTCCAGCATTATTGCACTTTAACTTTCATAGTTCAACAAAACATTCATGAAACCATCTGCAGACAACTAGTTTTAAAGAACATTTAAGCAGACGTGACTGTCCTAAATTGTTTATCAGGTAAGAATTTTACAAACATTATTTATATTAGCGGTAATGGTGGAACTGGAGAGGATTGCATCTTCTCCAAGCCACATGGCGAGATCCACCAACAGTGTGGTGGACTCGTGGCCCTTTGCAGGGCCCCACTCTTGTGGCCCGTGGGTGTCATCACTCATATCTCCCTGTGCTTGTGGACTGGTTTGGTGATCCACTGGGTGCCAGGATTCCTTCTGATAGCCTCATGGAATGGATCAGTGGGGATAACCTCAACGAATTTGCACGTGGAATCTTCACCAACCCAGCTGGAATCCAGGACTCTCAGGGCCCCACAGTGTGTCCCGCTCGCGCCTCAGCAGTGGACTGAAAGCTGAGGAAAACTTCAGCTGCTTAACACCACAATGACAGGCTTGCCGTAGGTCACACCCTTAGGGACTGGGCATTTGCAGCCACCATGGAGCACTTGAACCCCATATATGACATAACCTTGCTTGACCTTGTATCCCAGCCTGCGTGCTTTATCTGGCCAGGTGGAGTGGGGGCCCTGTGTAGCGCACAGAGCTGGCGGTACCGCCAGCAGCACGTACTGAGAAGGAAGCATATTTCATCGACTGCTTCTAACTCCATAGCTCCTGGATGTACTTGTACTTGTTAAGTGCCCATCTTTGGCTTACCCGATGGCTGCGGACAGAAGGAAAAGTGACGGTTAGTTCTTGAGCAAGCTTCAGCAGTTTTCCTTAGTCCTATTGATTCAGTTCCTGACGCCATCTTGTCGGGTGCCTTTGTCACTGTGGTTGGGTGTTCTCACTGGGTTGAAGACCCAAGATTCTGCAAAACAATTCAAAACTGTGCTTTAGTAATGTTATCTTTAAAGCAAAAAGCAGAAACTATATATCTCGTGACCTTTGTTATTGTTTAAGCTCTCCTTGTTTTAAGTTTAACTAACTAACTATATTTTTCTATGATCTCAGGCAAAGTATACCCTGGAACATCCCTCCCCTCCCCCCGGAACTTTATTTATAGCAGGCCTCCAAGATATGACTAACATATTTTCTTAACCTTTGATTATAAAATATGTGACAACCAAAGCAATTGAAACATTTAGTTAAAACCTATACCTGTCTATATCTCTAAAGATCTAATACCTAAACACATTTACTGTTCACTGTTGGCTTCAATAGGATTGAACTAACTGAGTTCAGAGCATCAGGCTATGAAGTACAATGTAATAATTCATATTTCCATCATCCAGAAAAGGCTAATTTCTACTCTATTTCATTTCATAAGGTAGAAAAGTATGTTGTGGGGGAGGAACCAATTTTCCTCTACCCTCAAAATCCTTCTGGCTGGTCTAATAATTAAATAGACATGAGACAGATTAGCAAGAGAACATAACCAAATTTTATGCATCCATATGTATATAGGGACCCCACATACACAAGAGAGTGAGAGACCCCACACACAGGACAGGTGCAGAGATAGAAAAGGGGGACTGAGTTATACGAGATATTCTAAGCTGGGGATGACGTATTGCACGTTGGGGGCTTCAAAGGGTCCTTGCAGGGTGATAAGAAGTGACCTTCAGTAAGTAGCTTTCGCTGCCCTACACATAAGTCAAAAGAAATGATCTGTGTTAATCCTTATGGACAAGGCCTCTAATTGAGATTTTGCTAGGTAGTGAAAGGGAGGGGCAACAATTTCTCTTTCTTTTTCTTTTTTAATATATCTACTGATTTCAGACAGAGAGAGAAGGGAGGGAGGGAGAGAAAGACAGAGAAAGGGAGAGAGAGAGAAACAGAGAGAGAAATGCTGGTCGGTTGTATCCACATGCCCCAACGGGGAAAGAAACCACAACCTAAGTATGTGCCCTGATCGAGAGTCGAACCTGCAACCTTTTGGTTGATGGGATGGCACTCCAAGCAACTGAGCCAGACCGGCAGGGCCAGAAATTTCTCTTGAGCCTGTGCCTAAAGTACTCAAAGTAACCTGCAAACCACTGAGGCATATCTTGAGGTGGCTCATTCTGAACCCGCACAATATCGGATATTGATTTGTGAACAATAAATTATTACTGGCATATTAAATTCCTACTCAGTCACAAGTAATGTCCTAGGCAATATACTTTCTTTGTCTTATTTAACTTACACTTTAACTTACATCAACTATGATTTTATAATTTGTATAATTGGATCAAATAAAGTGTTTTAAAATAGCATTATATATTTTTTCCTTATAATAACAATGTAGTATTATTGCAGAAAACTAGGAAAACATAGACAATCATAAAGAAAACATACTTCTTTCACTCCAGGAGGGACTAGTGCCATGCTGGAGCATTATCTATTCAATCTTTTATGCGCAGGCACACATTTGTTTTATTTTGTTTTGTTTTCTAAAAGTGAGACCAAAGCCAACATATTCTTGATATTCTCTCTTGGTGTCTTAAAAACATGATTTTCCAATAAACAAATAACATTCAATTTTGTAAATATAAATAATTACAAAATCCCTTATGTTTTGGCCATAAGGAAAAGTTTTGGCACCGGGGATGTAAATTTTAGTTACAGGAAAAATTCCCTGGGGTGATGTTTCAGTCAGGGTCCCTGGGGGAAGCAGATGGCACACTTTAAGAGAGTAATTTGAGGCTTGTTTAACAGGGGAGCTATTTACAAAGATCGTTCAGCGGGCAGGGATTAGGGAAACCACAAGTAATAATGCAGTATGTGACCCACTGCATGGTTGACGACACCCATTAGTCTGAGACTGCACTGCTGGTGGCACCTGCTAGCCTAAGGGCATGAGGAAGGAGGCGGGAGGGGGTCGTCATTTAAATCTGGAAACAAAGGGAATTTGGTAGAGACCTCTGCCTGATGGAAGCAGTAGCAGGCACTTGGTGGAGGGGCAGCCAGCCAAAATAGAACTGCCATATCATCCTGCCGTCCTGATTCTGGATATGTAGCTGAAGGAATAAAATAGCAGTACCTCAGAGAGATACGTGCGTACCCGTGTTCGCGGTAGCATTGCTCATTGTGGCCAAGCCATGGAAGCAGCCTAAGTGCGATGGATGAGTGGACAATGTGCTACACACACACACACACACACACACACACACGTGCTATATACATATATACATACTATGTACATACACATATACATATATCATAAAATATTATTCAGCCATAAAAAGAAGAAAATCTTTTCATTTGCAACAAAACGAGTAAAATTGGAGGGCATTATGCTGAGTAAAACAAGCCAGACAGAGTAAGAGAAACTATGTGGTAGCACTCACATGGAGAGTCTTTAAAAAATTGTTTTAAAGCTGATTTCATAGAATCAGACAATGGAATGGTGGTTCCCAGGTCCGAGGGAGAGGGGAATGGGGAGATGTGGATCAAAGGGTATGAACTTTCGGTGATAAGAAGATCCAAGGATCTAGTGTGCAATACGGTGACTACAGTTAATACACTTCAGTCTGCAACTTGAAAGTTGCTGTGAGTGCATCTTAAGCATTTTCAACACACACACACACACACACAAAGAGCGAAACTTGTGGGGTGATAGATGTGTTGATTATCTTGTTCTTAGTCATCATTCCACAAGGCTTATGTATATCAAATAATTTTAAACATATATATGCATATATTTGTCAATTATTCCTCAATAAAATTGGGAATTAAAAACATTTTTTTAAATTTATTTTTAGGGAGAGGGGAAGGGAGGGAGAAAGAGAGGGAGAGAAACATCACTGTGTGGTTGCCTCTCATGTGCCCCACACTGGGGACCTGGCCCGCAACCCAGGTGTGTGCCCTGACTGGAATTGAACCCACAGCCCTTTGCTTCGCAGGCCTGCACTCAATCCATTGAGCTACACCAGCCAGGGCAAGAGGATTTTTTAAAAATTAAAACAAGAATCTAATAAGTAAGAAAATGAAAACACTAGACAGAGGGAACAGCATGAGCAAAGTCCCTGAGGTGGGAGGGAGTGTTTAAGGAGCCGAAAGGGCAGTGGGTCAGATGGAAAGACGAAGAGGAGACTGGACAGGAAGATGTGTGCAGGGCCACACTGTAGGTCCCATCAAAGGTTTTGATTTGTGTCTTAAAACAAAGGTAGGTCATTGATAGGTATCAGGCACCCAACGACAGATTAGGTGTGTGTATTAAGAGAATCACCCTACTCCGGGGAGCATGGATTGGCAAGGAGGCAAAAATGAAACAGGGCGAGTTTAGCAGGGATCCAGGTGAGAGCTTGGACTCAGGTGGTGGATGCGGATGGTGAGACAAAGAAAAGTTTGAGAACTTTTGGGGACATTAAACCGACAAGGCTCAGTATATATCAGAGATGGTGGTGTGGGTGTGGGAACAGCACCCAGGAATCTACTAGATTACTTGCTTGTAAGACTGGGTGGATGGAAAGCTTTTTGGAATTTGGAAATTATAAAATAGTCAATAAAATAAAAAAAAGAAGAAGGAAGAGGAGAAGGAAAAGGGGAAGGAGGAGGAGAAAGAAGAAGGAGGAGGAGAAGGAGGAGAAAATTTGGCTGGTTTTTTTCCTATTTTTTATTTTTGGTTTTTGTTTTTGGCTTTTTAAAAATGAATTAAAAAAGACTATATATTTCAGAGATAAAGGAAGTTGTTTTCAAAGCTAAGCAACGTGGGCAGAAACTTTTTACAATTTAGGGTTTGTTAAACAATGATTAGGGGAAGGTGATAGGCGCGGGGTGAAAGAACCGAGGGGGAGGGCAGAAGGGGGACATGAAGTAGACAGGGAGAAAAGAGGAATTTATGCAAAACTGGTCCAGGCTGTTGCAGATTTGAGAAACTATTCAACTTGTGGAAAGTAGAATTGCAAGAAAAATAGTTTGTCACAAGAATGCATATTAATAAGCAAACCACAATAATTACTTTTCTATTCATTATTTATTATGCTTGCTCCTCATTAATAGCACAACCTATTGTTTTTACTTTTTAATTTTTTTAAAAATGTGACCTTTCTGAAGGAGGACCCTTACTTTCTCGTATTCTGAGTATGTTGGGTATGTCAATACCTACTTACTTTGAACCAGTGATAATCCTGGGGACAGACATGAGGCTTAATTATCTGCCTGCTGCAGACCCACCCCTAGCTATTTGCCTTTTGAGTGCCCCCTGTCCTCAACTTACATTACAGTGGAGTGTTCTAACCCCACCAGAGTGTAAGCTTCTAGAAGGTAGGACGGGCCTGACCCTGACATAAATGCAGATGGGGTAAGTGCAGGTGCCCTGGAGAACAGAAGGGAATGGAATGGCAAGCCTTGAGACAACTTGAGGACCACTTCCCTGGTAGGTGCAGACATGACTTAGTCTTCCTCTGCATTACCTGTTCTCGTGTGTGGATGTTGGGGGTCGGGGCAGGGTTTCAGGTAATGTTCTCACCTCTCCCGGTTCTCACCTCTCCCGGTCCATCATTCTTGCATGTTCTGTTGTATCTATCAAGCGAGGACCCCATGGAAGTCGGTCATCACGCCAAGTGGGCAGGTCCCCGCACGTAGTGGTCACTAACACACACTTCTGGAATACATGCATGGGTGACAAAACACTTGTGCAGCGGAAACTTCTTGCTGCTCATGTCGTGCAAGAGGTCTAGTTCCCACTATTCATCCCACAAGCGCAATAGGTGTTTTTATTTTTTTTTAAATAAAGCTTCAGTAAAATTCACACTCTTTATTCCATATATGTAAGTAGCATTTCTCTAGATACATGTACCTAGAATTTCAGATTCCAAAATACTAATAGCTACTTGCTCCCCCAAATCCATAAACTTAGTCGAATATAAGAACTGAGGGACATTCGATAAAATACCTGACTGATAATATTTCTTAAAACTGTCAACGTCAGCCCTGGCCGATGTGGTGGTTAGATTCCTTGTCAGGGCACACACCAGGGTTGCAGGTTGGGTCCGCCAGCCAGGCACAGGAGAGGCAACCGCACGGTGTTCTCTCCTTCTCTCTCTAAAATTCGATCAGTATGTCCTCCGGTGAGGATTAAAAAAACTGTCAAGGTCACACTGAACTAAAGTGTTCACATAGACCCCCCCCCCGCACCCAATTTCTCTTATTGTTTACCTCTTATATTAGCATGGAGCCTTTGTCACAACTAATGAACACATATGGATACATTGTTATGCATTTTATAAATACTGATTGTTCATTTTTAAAATTTTAATTACTGTATTGTTGTTCAATTACGATTGTCTGCATCCTCTCCCCTACCCTTCTCCAACCCCTCCAAACCCACCTGCCTCCCCTGCTTCCACCCTCTCCCTTGGTTCTGTCCATGTGTCCTCTATAGTGGTTCCTGAAAACCCTTCTCCCCGTAGTCGCCTCCCTCCTCCCTGATTGTTCATTATTATCATTTTACCTAATTTGTTGTCCATCCTGCAGTCTACACTTTTCTTCCTTTTTTCTTTTCTTGCGTCTCCTCCCTCCCTCTCTTCTTTCCTTCCTTCCTTCCTTCCTACCTTCCTTTCTTCTTCCTTCCTTTTTTTTTCTATCTCCAGTTCGGGGCTGGGAAGAGGAGCACTAATACATTACTGACTAAAGCTCATGCGGTATTCCGATTTCCTTAGGTTTAGTAGTCCCAGCCCTACGGAGCTCACAGTCTAGCGGGAGACACATCCATCCCGCAAATTACAAAACAGAACAAAACTCTGCGATGAGCCCAGCAGAAGAGGCTTGGCTGTTTTAAGTTGCAAGGAGTCCCAAAAGAAAAGGAGCCTATTTCAGACAGGCTCCTGAACTGAGCTAACTTGTGCTCATGGTCGCCAAATCCCTTGTGACAAATGCATTCTTTTGTTGTTCGTGGAAACGAAACAGTTTTTCAGGCCCTTCAGGAGCTCCTCCGCAAAGGTGGGAAAGGGAACTCAATCAGCACAAGGATGTCAGCACAGAGAAAAAGGGTGGGATAGGTGGGGGACACCCCGCGACCCGCCCCAAGCCTCCCGGGAGGCCGGCGGCCGCAGCTCGGGGAGGTGGCAACTGCGCCGGGCCGCGCTCCCGCCCTCCTCGGCGCGGACGGACCCGCAGCGGCCCGCGGCCCGCGAGGGGGCGGCGGCTCCCGGGCTTTGTGGCCGCTGCGCGCGCGGTGGGGCCAGGCCGTCCGGGGGCGCGCCGCCACCTCCCGGCGCTCCCGGAGCCCGCGGCCCTCCCGGCGGCCCAGCGTGCGAGAGCAGCCGAGGGCGCCCGCGCTTGCGCCTCGCCGACCCTCCCCAAGTCCCCGCGGCCTCCGTGCCGCCGCTGCAGGTAGGAGGCTCCCGCGCTGGGAGGGCCGCGGCGGGGAGGAGGCGCGGGTGCGGGGCACGGGCCGGGCGTGCGGGGACGGCGGGCAGGCATGGCGGGCTTCCGGGCCGAGCCGCAGCGACCCCTGTCCTGCAGGCCGGACGGCCGCCTCCGCGCGCTGCGAAGGGACTCGGTGAGTGGGGCCGGCCTGCGGCGTACAAAGCCTCGGGGCGCGGACCTTGGGCAGGTTCAGTGGCGCGCTCGGGGTAGGGGACCTGGACCCCTGGGCCTGGGGAGCCGCTTGGGAGGAGTCCATGTGATCCTCAGTGCTTCGATCTTACCATCATCCCGGGGTCCCCACTATATGCTGGGCACTGTGCTCGCTTTTCCATACTTGTTTCCTTGAAGACCCCTTGTGTTTCATCCAGGGTGCAGTGGGAGGGGTCCCTCATTCGGTGGCCAAGGGCCGAGCATCACAACCGTGCCCGGTGCCCGCCTGACCTTGGGAAAGCTCCCTGACTCCGAGCCTTGGCTCTGCTTTTGTAAATGGGGGTACGGTGGGGTGGGAGTGCGTGGTGTAATACCTACCCCTGGGTGTCATTGTGGGAGAGAATTATGCAAATAATGTGCATAAATGATAATAACTAAATTTGAGCACTTTCTATGTGCCAGGCCCGAGATACTAAACAGTTGGCACGAGTTATCTAATTAAACCATCACACTGGCGCTATGATGTAGCTACTGTAAATTACATGAATCATCTTCATTTAGAAGTAGGACTGAAGAATGTCGTCTCCCTATTCTGATTCAGAAGGCGGGCTGTTCCTTAGGTGTGGTAAGATTTAAGAGTACAAATGTTCCTGCAGTATCAGGAGAGTGGTTATGGGAGGTAGGGATATATTTTGTCACACATGAAACACCAGACAAGATAATACCAGGGTCAGGAGTGTGCATTTCAGCATGTTGGAGAAGTCTGTTGTGTCACCAAGGACACTGTTGAATGGTAATTCAAAAACCTGGTTCCTGAGTTAGGACTAAGGGCTGCTATGCGAGTTTGGGACCAGAAAGTTGGGGAGTGGGCAGAGGGAAGGATTCTGAAGCTCTGGAAGAGGATGTGCAGGAAGGGACTGGGGTCCACCACCCCAGCAACATTCTGGACCAGGATTCCATCCGGTCCTTAGTGACCAGGCATCCTGCTTTGGGGGAGGGGAGGTTGGGAGGAATGCTGGGGTGAAAACACAGGTTTTCTCTTTTCTCTCCCAGGCCACCCCAAAAGTATTCAGATAGGTCGAAAGCAAGTGATTTGGCTTCCTAAAATATCATTTTAGGAAGTGTATCTCTTCTCTTGTGATTTCTGCAATTCTTTTAATGTATTTGAGGAGATTGGGAAGCTCATCAATCCTAAAGTTGGATAGGACACACTTAAAAATAATAACAGAGACCTAATAGAGGTAACGAATGAGTGTGTTTTGAACACCATCCACCTGGTTAGAGAGGAGTAGGCCTGAGGAGATTATTTTGGGGTTTCATTTGGAATGGGGAAAACCCGAAGAAGGAAAAGAAAGGAGGGAAGGCCTAGTTCTGCACTGGGGAGTAGAGGGGAAGCTGAGGACTTCACCACACTGTCTGCAGAATGGCTACGCGGCCTGCTCAGGTCTCAGCTCCCAAGGAGGCATCCTTTCCTCTCCCGACTGGCGACACAGTTCTGACTTGAGTGTTGTGAGAGATTGGAGTTGGACTCAGGCTCAGTTTTCTCCCGAGTGAGCAGGAAAGGCTTCTAGGAGAAGGCCGGTTTTATTTATTTATTTTTAATCCTCACCTGAGGATATGTTTATTGATTTCTAGAAAAAGAAAGAGAGAGAAAGAAATGTAGTGTAAGAGAGAAACATCCATCAGTTGCCTCCCACAAGTGACCAGGGATCGAACCTGAAACGTAGGCATGTGCCCTGATGACCAGGAATTTAACCTACAGCCTTATGGTGCCCAGGACAATGCTCTAACCAACTGAGCCCCCAGGCAGGGCAGAAGGGTGACTTTAAAACCGGGCTTGAAAAGGGGGTATTTGGATGCATGATGATGGTAATGTAGGGAAGCAGCATGCATAGTGGAAAGAGCCGTTGCTTTGGAGAAACCAGGCAGGGGTTCAAATCTAGCTCTGCCACTTCTCAGCCATGTCATTTGTTTGTGAGGCTAAAACAATGTTTTTTTCAAATGTCTGGTAGGAAGCTCAACAAGCACTACTACCCTTTTCTCTGTCCATGGTGACATCCGTTGCACAAATGTCTGCTGAGCCCCAACTGTGTGCTGAGTCACGTGCTTCACCCCAGGGTCACAAAGATGAGTCAGAAATTGTGTATTCCCTTAGGAGTTTCCCTGTCCAGTGAGAGCGATGGACGCAAAGAGCAAATCACAAAAAATGTGGGAAGTGCTGCGGCACAGTCGTGTACCGCGGCCTTGAGCTCACGAAGCAGTCACGAACGCTTTCTGGGTGGAAAACGCAGGGCTAGCCTCCCGCCAACAAGATGAGTGTAAGACCTTGGGAGAGAGGTTTTGATCACGACACTACTTCCTCGCTCCTGTCGTTTTTCGCTCGTGTCTCTTCTCTGCCCTGATGGTCTCCCTCTTAAAAAATATCTAGTTGCAGTGTGGGCATAGTTTGTAAGCTACCTCAGAGTTACTTTAGAAGGAAGCTGTTATAAATATAATAAACATAACAGTTTGAGCATTAGTTGAGGAAGGCTTCCCCAAAATTACACAGGGGTTGGACCTTGAGGGATGAATATGATGAGCCCTTGGTGGGCCTTGGAGTAAAGGATTCCAGCCAGAGGAAGCCCATGTTCAGGGGCAGGAAAACACAGCAGGTTCAAAGGCATGAAGGTGAGTTGGGTCTGGCTGGGTTGAAAAATATATGAGGAAGTTGGGTGGGGAGGAGTAAAGAGTACACTGTGATCCGGGCCAGCCCTGGAAAGGCCGGAGGGTCACGTGGGGAGTTTGGACTTTATCACTTAGGCCGTGGGGGCGATGTCAGAGGTTCACAGCCTGGACGGTGGCGTGATCGCCGTGTTTTCGGAAGATCTCTTTGGTAGCTGCGTGGAAGAGGGGCTGGAAGTTTGGGAGATCAGACAGGGGTGGTGAGGCCGGGGGAGGAGAGAGAGATATCGAGGTAAAACATAGAAGATCTTGATGATGGGTTACATGTGAGTAAAGAGCACATTGTGGTTTCTGCTTTGAGAACCTGAGTTGATGTGGCTAAAATCAGAAGTCAGGATGTTTGGAGGTAAAGTAATAATTTTCTTTTAGCTATGAAGAATTGGAGCTCTCTGCTGTGCCCATAATGGCTGGTTAGAGAGAGGTGGCTGGTTGACAACTGCAAATGTGTGTGGTGCTGAAGACAGAGGGGGGGCCTGGCACCCTTACTTTCTTTGAACCAACGCTGAGGATCTACTGAGTGCAGAAGCACTAGTAAGAAGCAGTTCAAGCCCCAGGAGCTCACTCTCAGAGGGTGTGAAGAGGTTGCAGCTCAGAGGGGAACTCTGAGCGCTGCAGTAAGAGGGCGGCCCTTGGGGCCCTTGGCCCAGAGGTGGGAGAGCTGAC
>PVJI01009380.1:0-65753 GCA_004026765.1 Micronycteris hirsuta | reverse complement strand
CTGGCATCTGAAGTGGCCTTCTCTTGTCTGTCCTGCCTCCAGGCCCCCTCCGCATCATTGTCCTGGTTGTGACTGTGGGCCTCACCTGGATTGTAGTCAGCATCCTCCTGGGTGGGCCTGGCAGCGGCTTTCCTCGTATCCAGCAGCTATTTACCAGTGAGTGTGGGACTCTTCCTTGCCCCCCCACCAAGGTCCCCAAGGCAGCAACCTGGGTCTGTGGGCTGAGGCTCAGGGTGGGGGTGGGGGGAACCTGGGTTTTCTTTCCCTTCCTTGAAGGCCACCTCTAGGTGCCCTCAGTCTGTCTCCTGGCACCCAATGCAGCTGGGAAGATGCTTTGGCTGGGAAGCCAATCCCTGCTGATTAGAATTCTGAGCCCATTTGCATGGGGTGGGACCTAAGTGAGAGGCAGGGGGATTTCTTCTGAACATTGGGGTTGACACCGTGGTTGCTCCCTACAGGCTGTCCACCGAGCTTTGAGTTGGGGAGGGAATTCTACATCTTGTCCCTGGTGATGGGTCACCTGAGTACTCTTTACGGTTCCAATTTACCCTTTTCCTGGATCAGGGAGCTTTGCATAGAAACATCATTTAGACTTGAGCAGGAACATGGCACGATCCGCCTGGCTTAGCCCTTGCCCTCTGAGCCTGCTGCCCCACCGCCTTGACAGCGGCATGGTGCAGGGCCGGGCTGCCCCGCTGTGGGCCCCAGGGGGCCTCCGCGCTGACAGAAACAACTCTCTGTCCCCACAGGCCCAGAGAACTCAGTGACTGCAGGTAAGGCCCCTGTCACCTCCCTGCTCCTCCTCAAACTGTTTATGTGGCACCCCTGCCTGTCCCTAATTCTGCAGGGTTTCTATCCTCCATTTATCTCTCCCCCAACCAGACCACACAGCCTGCTATAGCTGCCTGCATGTGCGAACCTAGAAAACAAGTTACCCGCTTCCAGAATACTCTGGTAGGACAGGCGTAAGATAGGTGTTCCCATTCCTAAAGGGAAATGTTGGAAGGAATAAAGGAGCCAGCCACCAGTCTCAAGCAATTCCGAAACCCAGCAGGGAAAATGCCACTAGATTTCAAGGGCTCTGAAGATTCCTCTGTGGCCTGATGCTCTGTCCTCTGGGCCCCCGAGTGGGGTGGGGGGGTGTCTGGAAAGGAGGGGATGGGCCTAGCCTCTGGGCCTGGTTTATCTCTGGCCTCAGCAGCCACCCTCTGTCCATAGAGCCGTCCCTCCTTCCATCCTTTCTCTGTCCCTTTCCGTTCAGGCCGGCAATGTTTGTGCTGTTATAACATTCTCAAAAACCTGCGTTGGTCTCCTGTAGACTTCATGGACAGTAGGGTCCTCCAGATCTTTCTCGGGTAACCCCATCTCTATTCCTGGCTTCTGCTGGCATGGTTGAGTGGGTCCACAAGTCGCCTCAGCTCTTTGGAGAACAGTTGTCTGGCCACCGCCCTGCTGTTCTCTCCAGAGCATGCTTTCTCATTAGGCCGAGAATTCCCCGAATCTTCATGTTCTGGTTCCTTTATGCTTAATCATTCCTTTCCTGCTTTACTCTCTCCGTTCACATTTTGCTGTGAGACGGTTCCAGGGAAACTGCGCCCTGCCCTCAGCACTTGGCTTGGAAATCTCAACGAAATACCCAAGTTCAGCATTTACAAGTTCTGCCTTCCCAAAGCACACTGGAACACAATTTGGCCAAGTTCTTGGTCACTCCATGACAAGGATGGCCTTGCCTCCGGTGTCCGATAACATGTCCCCCCTTTCCCGCTGAGATCTCACCAGAACAGCCTTTAGCGTTCACGTTTCTGGCAATGTTCCAGTCATCATTACAGATGTACCCCCAAGACGACAGAAGCGTCTCTATCGTTCATCTCTTTCTGAGCCCTCACCACCATCCCCTTTAACGTCTACATTTCTACTAATTGTCTCTTTAAGGCAATCTAGGCCTTTTCTAACATGCACCTGAAAATTCTACAGCTTCTACACGTTACCCAGTTCCAAGGCCATGTCCACATTTTCAGGGGTTCCTTATAGTAGCACTCCACTTCCAGGGGTCAAAATCTGTATCTGTTTCCTAGGGCAGCCATACCCTCCCAAGACTCTAGGGGAGGGTCCTTCCTGTGTCTCCCTGCTTCTGGCGGCCCCAAATGTTCCTTGGGTTTGTGGTCACATCATTCTAGGGTCTGCCTCCATCTTCACGTGGCCTTCTCCTCCATGTCTGTGTCTTCTCTTCTGTTTCTTTTTATTGTTGTTTTTAAGATTTTATGTATTTATTTAGAGAAAGGGTAAGGGAGGGAGAAAGAGAAGGAGAGAAACACCAGTGTGTGGTTGCCTCTCACGTGGCCCCCACTGGGGACCTGGCCCGCAACCCAGGCATGTGCCCTGACTGGGAATCGAACCGCGACCCTTTGGTTCGCAGCCCACGCTCAGTCCACTGAGCTACACCAGCCAGGGCTATCTCTTCTGTCTCTTATAAGGATACTTGTTATTGGATTGAGGGCCACCCTACTGTAAGATGATCTCATCTTAATGAGTTATATCTTCAATGACCCTGTTCCCAAATAGGGTAACATTATGAGATACTGGGAGTTAGAACATCAACAAATCTTTTGTGGGGACACAATACAACCTGTGACAGAGGCTGTCTTCCTCCTGTCCTTTCACCTCCACCCTGAGGGAACTGGGTGCTCCCTTTGTTGCTGCTTTCCTGCCGTCTGTTCTGGCTGAGCTCTCATCCGCGCACCTGCCGTCCAGGCTGCTCCTTCTGTCTCTTCTCTGACCAGTGGCAGAAAAGCTTCCCTGGGGCCCTTGTCACCTTGCCCTGAGGCCAGCCCCAGTGGATACACAAGTGTCAGTGGAAGTGTCCCTGGCCTGAGCAATTTCCCTTCGCTGCACTGGTCCCTTGCTCTGTGATCGCTCATTCCTCCCTATGGGCTGGTCCTGACCTCACCCTTTCAGACTTCAAGTGACCACAGGGCCAGGCCCATGGGTCATCCCTGCTGTCCCCACCTAGAGCCTCGGGCCAGGAAGTATAAGTGCGGTCTGCCCCAGCCATGCCCTGAAGAGCACCTGGCCTTCCGCATGGTGAGCGGGGCTGCTAATGTCATCGGACCCAAGATCTGCCTCGAGGACAAGATGTGAGCTCCTTGGGGAGTACGGGTGGGGTGGGGGAGGGAATGGGTGATTGGAAGCTGGGTCTGCAAGGGCAGGTGAGCGGAGCAGATGTGCCACTTGAGAGCTGTCTCCTTGCCAGGCTCATGAGCAGTGTCAAGGACAACGTGGGCCGCGGACTGAACATTGCTCTGGTGAATGGTGAGTTCCCTGTGGTATGGGGTCACAGTTTGGTTCAGGACAGAGGAACCCTGCTGTGACCCTCCCCTCCCGTCCCTTCCCCTCCAGAATTCCCAGGGAGGGGTGGAAGGGTTCCATGCTAGCTGAAGTCTCCACAGAAGTGACTCAGTGAACAAAAGCCTGGGGGCAGTACAGAATTAGAAGTTCCCAGGAAGTTGAAGGGTGCTTTCTGGGGAGCCCCTGGAGGGACTCAAATGCCAGGCAGAGGCTCTGCAGCCTTGGGTGGGCCGCAGCTATCTGAGTAAGGAACACAGTTGGCATGAATATGGGGGAATATTTGAAAGCTTCCAGTAGGGCTGCACCCAGTGGCCATGCCGTGCTGTGAGCCTGGTCTGGGAGGACTGAGGTGGTAGGGCGGAATTGCTCTGAGAGCTTGCCCAGCAAGATCCCTGTCCTCCCTCTTGACCCAGGGGTCAGCGGTGACCTCATCGAGGCCCGGGCCTTCGACATGTGGGCAGGAGGTAAGTGGCTGCCGTGGCCTCCCACCTTTTGACTGTGCAGCAGAATGACCAGGGTGTCCTTCCCCTGAAACACTGCTCTTTCTCTGTCCGTTCGCTGGGGGCTTCTCGAGTACTTCCTTGGGCTCAGAAAAGTCAGGGGGGTGGACAGGTATGTGGTCATGGGGAGTTCCCTGGCCAGTTTGTCCCTGCACCTACTTGGTGACCCTTAATGGGGTGTGTCCCTGGCCTGATCCCTGCTTTAAGTGTCCTTGTTTGGAGAACAGGGATGGTGGGGAAGGGGTGCTCAGTGATGCCTACTGCTTCGTGTTCAATGGAACCTGTGCTCCCAGATGTCAACGAGCTACTGAAGTTTATTCGGCCACTGCATGAAGGCACTCTGGTGTTCGTGGCGTCCTATGACGACCCAGCCACCAAGTAAGTGATCGCCCAGGCCGGCCTCAGCCTCGCCCTCCTGTGGCGACAGCTCACACCTCTTCCTTCTGTGCGGCAGGATGAATGAAGAGACCAGGAAGCTTTTCAGCGATCTGGGCAGCAAGAACGTCAGGGACCTGGCCTTTCGGGACAGCTGGGTGTTTGTGGGGGCCAAGGGTGTGCAGAACAAGAGCCCCTTTGAACAGGTATGGGTGGAAAGTCTGGCACCTCTGCTTCCCAGCTCAGGGCAGCTGGCCCAGCCCTTCTGCCTGCTTCCCGTGAGGTCCCCTTCTGTTCATGCTACAGCCTTCCCTGAATCCTGCCCCGGCACCCGCGCCCAAGGCAGCCCTAACCCCCTCCCAGTCTGCGCAGGGAGGGCAGCAACGTTGACATTCCCTGTCCTGTATGGATTTCACCCTAAAGGGGCTTTAAATGGCAAAGCTTTCACATCGGCGAGACTCACAACTAAGAAACTCTCCTCCCAAATCTCTACCTCTTCAAGATGCTCGGTCCTGTCCCATCCTCCCCAAACCTAAGACCCCCATTCATACTGCATGCCCTTCCCCAGCAGCCCTGGCCGCTGTCTGGCCAGCTGTTCCTCTGGGGCCCCATGTGTCAGGCCCCGCGTGAGGGGCTGGTAAGCCCCAGGTGCCATCCTCATCTTTGGGAGGCTCCGAGCTGTGTGAAAGCCATGTTGTCCCCAAGCCCTGCTCCCCACAGCAGGACAAGAACAACAGGCTGTTTCAGTGGTGTCTGGAAGGTTCTGGCTGCGAAAAGAGCAGCTCAGCCCCCAGAGAAGACATACCCCCTCTGTCCTTGCTCTTGTAGCTTCCAGCGTCTCCACGTGGGCTGGGTGAAGGCAGAGACAGACTCCCTCCTTACCTTCCCCGTGTGTGCCAGGCCCACGGAAACGCAGACAAGTTGACCGCCCTCACTCCGCCTGTGAGCGGGGCAGGCCAGTGTGGCTATTGCTATTTTTAGATGAGAAAATCAAGGTGCTGGGACAGACAGAGTGGGCGAGCGCCCTGAGAATGCATGGTTGGTTGGCACCACCAGAAACGGACTGGCGGTTCTGTCTGGGTCCTGTGCCTGAGGCTGAGGCTGTGACTTCCCGCTCCCCACCCCTGCAGCACGTGAAGAACAGTAGGCACACCAATAAGTACGAAGGCTGGCCCGAGGCACTGGAGATGGAAGGCTGCATCCCTAGGAGAACCACAGCCAGCTAGCCAGCTGAGCCCGAGCACCAGGCTGAGGGAGGCTGCGCATGCCCGGCCCAGGAGGAGGCAGCAGCAGAGGCAGCAGCAGTGCCAGCGCAGGGCTGAGTCCCGGCCCCACACCTGGCCAAGAGTGTTTTCTTGCATCAGCACCTCTGGGCTCCAAGGCGGTGACCAGTGTGTGACTGGTGGTGGGGACTGCAATAACCAGCCTCATCGTGATTTGTCAGCGGAGCCCAGGTACCCATCTCCTTCCTTTCCTAAAGCTGCTTCACTAGTCAGCTCCCACCCAATTCCCAAGCACCCCCAGGCGCAAGGCCCGGGGTGCTTGCCCCCTCACGGCTGGTTGGGCATCGTCCAGAACCTCTCTGCCCCAGAGCCGCTCACGGCTCTGCAGGCTAGTCCTGTTTCCAGCGTGATTCCTTCTGGTGAGCCACACCTGGCAGCCATGGCAAGGGACCTAGCTGCCTCCTGCCCCATTCTCTGCAGGAAGGTGCCGCCTTGGAGCTTGGTTGGCGGGGTGGTAAGGTAGTTAGCCTGGTCGCGGTCCCTACTGCAATGCGTGGCAGCTCCTGCAGTTTGTCAGACGGCCCACCTTCTAGACGACCTCTTAATAAACTGGTGCCCCCCAGTGGAATGAAGTGCATTCAGCGCGGAGTCAGGAGTGATGTTGTGTTTGGGGGAAGGGACATGTCCAGTAGGCTCAGCCAACCTACCCCCACAACCTTAGCACACAGCCTTCGTCTCCAAGACTCCCGCCACAGACAGGTCCTGCTACGGCTGAGCTGTGCCTCTGGCGGTGAACGGAACAGCTCCCCAGCTGGCAGCCCCGTATCCTTGCCTGGGAGAGACAGTTCCGCCCTCCTGGGGCTGCAGGAAACCCACGGACTCCCTCCAACACAGCATAGCCTGTCGGGACCCAGATGGGGATTAAAACCAGTCCGGGTGCCTCCCCAGCACACCCAGCCTCCCTGAGAGCTAGTGTGTCTCTCGAAAGCACTCATCTTCGGATGCCTTTGAAATCAGGGCTGCGAAGGGCAGTGTCACATGGCCTGCTTATAATTTCTCACAGATTTGTTATATTCCCCTTCACTGAGTGAGAACCAGCAGAAACTATCAGGAATTTTGCTGGAATACCACATCTGGGGGTGCAGAAGTGATCTGGGGTCAGGAAAAGAGAAGGCATTTTGGACTCCCTAGATGGGAGGAATTGGGCTTCGAGGGGACCATGGCGGGGACGATGGAACGTTCTGGAGGTGGGCTTCCTGAGCCTCTGCCTTCTAGGACTTAAGTGCTGCCAGAGTGCAGGCAAAGTGTCGAGAAACAAAAGATGTAAGGCACAGACGAAGAGGAGCGAGAGGCCCGGGGACAGCATAGGAAGGTGGCTTTGGCTGTGACGCCAGAACTGGGAAGGGTCAGGGAAGTGGAGAGTCGAGGAAGGTCCAGATGACTTGCCAAGGAAATGGTGATCATGGAAGCTGACGCCCAGCCTGACCCTGTGCCAAGCAGTTTATGTGTATTCATGTTTTAGTAGGCTTTTTTTTAGAGAGTTTTAGGTTCACAGCAAAGTAGAGCAGAAAGTACAGAGAGTTCGTTCTCACATACATACCCACTAACACTTCATCATTACCCAAGGCTCAAAGTTGACATTGGGGTTCCCTCTTGTGTGGCATTCTGTGGGTTTGGCAAATGTATATAGTGATGTGTATGTACCATTGGAGTATCATGCATGTATTCATTTTGTAAACCTTGTATTATGGAAATTTTCAAAGGGCCCCCAAAGTAGTGAGAATAGTATAAATGAACCCCAGTGTACCCATTGGGGCTACCACTGGGATCGAATGAAATGGAGCCTCATTGCAGGTCCGTACGGCAAGGCTGGGAGGTGTGGAGACCCCCCGCCCCCGTGCTTCTCAAACAACTGCCGTGACTGCCCGACCTTCCCCAGTCACCAAATGCCTTCCCTGGACCAGGCACTGTTAAATGCGGGTATGTGCCCCAGTGACAGCTGCTAACTACTCAGGGGGCTATGCCCTCACTGGGGGTTGCCACAGTCACACAGGTAGAAAGAGCAGGCCAGATTTATCCCCAACTTGGCCTCATACAGGTTAGAAGCTGATGGTGGTGTAGAGCAAGCCTGCCCGACTTTCCGAAGTAGAGGTCCAGCTTTGTCCGGCAGTCTTCCTCAGCCACAGTGCTGCCCGCCACCCCCTCAGCCCTGCCCTTTAAGAGGTCCAACTTTCTCAGTTACAACTACCAGAATTCCAACTCAAACTGGCATAAGCAGAAATAAGTAATGGCAGGAGAGACTTACTGTTCCTGTAACAGATCGCAAAGCCCACGGTTGATTCTAGCGCTAAAAATGTCATCAGGACATGGGCTCTCTCCACCTCTTCGCTCTGCTTTTCGCTGTATCTGATTCCTTCTCGAACATGCTGTCTCCAGCCCTGGCTGGTGTGGCTCAGTGGATTGAGCACTGGCCTGTGAACCAAAGGGTCACCAGTTTGATTCCCAGCCTAGGGCACATGCCTACATTGCAGGCCAGGCCCCCAGTGGGGGCCTGCAGAAGGCAACCACACATTGATGTTTCTCTCCCTCTCTCTCCCTCCCTTCCCCTCTAAGAATAAATAAAATCTTTAAAACAAAAACAAAAGCACTGTCTCCAGGTTGGGGAGGCAACCCCAGCCAAAAAAAGACCTTTTGACTTTCCAAATAGTTCCAGTACTTGTCCCACAGGACTAACTCCCATAGGTCCAGACTGGAGTATGGGTTTATCTTTGCATCAGTCTGTGTGGCTCTGATTGGCTGTAGCTGGGCACGTGCCTACTCCAGAGGCCAGCGTTGGGGTCATCCACGTGCAAACCTTACCAGGAGGACAGATGCTTCCTCCAAAGGAAATTGAGGCGCTGTGACCTGATGCTGAGTAGGCACTACACTTCCCTATAAATATCAAATATATCCCATCGTTGTGCTTGTATAGAATATGACTTGCGTGCATGCTTATTTATCACATAGTTTTCCCGGAGGCCCCTGCCTAGAGAATGGAAAGCAGGCACTCCTCTCACAGTAGGGTCACGATGGTGACCCTATTAGTGATACGGTGGCAGGTCTCCCACCTGAAGTGCGTTTGTGGTGTTCTAGCTGTCACTGTAGTTTGTCCTATCTGTTCTCTCAGTCTAGATGACTTCTCTTTTGAAACTAGACACCTTTGACTGATTTGTAGAGCCCCTCCTCCTCTTCTGGGGTAACTCGATTCCTTAAATGTGAATATTCTCTTGCTTTTAATTTAGCCATCCCTTTTTCCTGCAGGGAAGGCTGATGATACTGGGGAGCTGCCTGCCGACCGCATTTGCTCTCCTTAGCCCTGGCACCCGTTCCCATTCAGTTGGAATATAAAAAGACGGTTTTCCTTGAGGAAGGACACACCTTTTGGGTTTTCCTTCCCCGGATCATCCACCCATTCCCCTTATCCCTCTGGCCGGCTTTACCCTGTCCTCAGACAACCCCACCCCCACCTCACTTTTGCAAACTGCAGTCTTCAGAGCAGCACGTGCCAAAACCAGCCCTCACGTGTGCCAGCCTGCTTCCTTCAGGACCACACTTGAGAGGGGCAGTTGCAAATGTTCCGGGGCACCAAATCCACACACAGATGGTTTATGCCTTACCGGCCCACCGAGGCTAGAGAACAGCCCACAGCTATGGCCTTGACTGTTTATGATCGCCCACATGAATCGAACCCTCTTGAGCATGCAACCCCACCATGTGTATTTATACACACATATCTTATGCATGTATTTTAAATAAGTTTAATAAAACTACAGATGACATCGTTTAGCCATTCTGAGCGATGTGCACCTCATGGTGCAAGTACCTGCAACTTCAGCGACCGTGGCCTCCATCACAGCTGTGACAAGAGGTTCTTCCCAAGCAGTGGGTTGCCACGGACCCGCTGGCAGATTAAAAGTAATTGCCCTGAAGCTTTGGGAACAAGCACTCCGCTTTCGACTCTGCACTTGCTTACTGCCTTCCCAAGTCCTATCTAGACCCTCACCACCTTTCTGCCCATCCTTATGCCATCTATTTGCGTTTCTGTGAATCCTCTGGACCTTGCTGGTGGCGCCAGATACTGTTGGGAGGTGGACAGGTCCCCTGATGTTCCCATGTAGAAATAGACGCTCAGTCAATGCTTGAACGAAGGAAGGTGAAACTAGGCCGAGCCTGGGACCCGGTGTCCAGATTGGTCGGACTCGGACCTCAGACTACAGGGCTGGGCGCCCGGAGAGGGAACAGAGCCGAAACCCTGGTCCCGGGAATCCCAGCTCCGCTAACAGCGAAGCCTCTGTCTCATCGCCCCCAGAGGTCGCAGCGTGTTTGGGAATGACTGGGGCGCCTAACCAGAAAGGGTCACCCCGCCAGCGATCACAGATGACCCACGGGGCTCACGCACCGCACGAGACCGTAGCCAGCAGCAACCAACTGCAACCCGGAAGGCAGCCAGGGCGTCGCTCCCACGCCAAGGCGTCGCTCCCAGATGCGTCACATCCGGTGGGAAGAGGCCCCTGGGGGACCGCCGCGGGGGGTGGGGCGGGGCCTTGGGCGGGTCGGAGGCGGGGCCTTGGTGGGCGGGCCTGGCCCCAGAGGGCCGAGCTCGCAGCCGTCCGCCAGCGGGGCGGGCTCTGGCGCTGTCGCCGAGCTCCGGGGCTGTGGCGGCAGGTGAGAAAGGGCGGGCGGAAGGCTACTTCTGTCCCCGACCCGGCTCCGCGCTCGCCGGCTCAGTCCAGGTAGCCGACCTGACGTGGAAGGACCGCCGCTCCCGCGTTCGTGAGGCCTGACGCTGCTGCGGGACCTGGGAGTGGCGTGAGGGGTCCCCTCGCCGCGATCCCGGTACCACCTGGGCGGGTCACCGGCCTGTCAGCTGCGGGGCAGCAGCGCGAGTCCGGCAGCGGCGTTTCCTTCCTTCTGTCCTTCCCTCTCTCCCGGGTTTGCGCTTGAGCTCTGCTTGTTCCCAAGCCGACAACTTTTAGACTCCCAGCTAAGGAGAAGCCCTGGGTCAGCACTGCCAACTGCCCTAACACCTAACACTCGGCCGGTGTGGGGAAGAAGGTGCTAGTCCGGGGTTCTCTTCCTTGCCTCGGGGTACATCTGCTCAAAGTCTTCCAGCCCTGCAAGCAGAAATGGCGTGGGATCTGGGCCAGAACCCTCTTGCAGTGAGTCAAATCTGCCCATCGTACTGGAAGGACAGAGTGAATGGTCCTTAGCCTCCTCTCCCTTCTGAACTGATTCTCACCACCCCTGTGGTTTCAGTCCCGGGTGCCTTCATCTTTTCCTTGCGATTCCCCTCCACTTTGCCCCTCATAAACTCCCTCTGGTTTTCCTGCCTCCCTCTTCAGCGGTGGGATGCAAGGCTGGACCCAAACCTCCAGGGTAAGTGACCTAAACTTCAAACCAGCAGAAGCTATGGCTTCCCAGGTCTGTAGGGGGAAGACTTTCCCACGGATGAGTCTTGCTTAACCTGCCCTCCACCCGCTAATTCCCACACTCCCCAGTCTCAGCTGAGGGAGACCAGGGCCAAAGGACAAGAGGATCGAGAGAGGCCGGGGCCTCTTCCAGGACTGGGACACTGCCGGGCATGAAGCAACCGGCAGTAGTGATGAAAAACCAGTGTCCCCATTCTGGTTGCCCCAGTTCCAGCAGGTGATGTGACAATAGGGAGGTGGCCACCCAAATCGAGAAATGGAAGGAGGCGGACCTTTTTCTTTCATGCTGAGGCACCCCACCCCCACCTAGAAAAACTCTTCGTCCCACTGGGAGTTCCAGGCTCTGGTCGATTGCCTGTGGATGTATGGGGAAGAGCCCCTGGGCTCCAAGCAGACCTCTCATGTGACACAGTGGCTCCAGGAAGTCCTGGAAGGAAGCAGTGGTTCCAGAGGAGTGGAAGCTCTGGCAGGAGGAAAAGCCCCCACAGCAGACATGTGGCCCTGTCTGACCCCATCCTGCCGCTTCTTCCAACAACTTCCCTGGGGAGGGGCGACCTGCACTCCCCCAGCACCCCCATCACACCCCTGTCAGTAGGTAGGGCAGGCAAGATAGCCACGGCAACAGCGTTTACAACTGCATGTCTGTCGGTTGTGGACATCAGCCCTTGGGGTCTCTGGCTTGACGGTCACCCGCTGCCCATACCACTTCGCTGATTGCTTTTTGCCTAACAGGTGACACCCACACACCCTAACCTGCTCTCTGATGGCCTCTCAGATACGGCCTGAGCTGGTATTTCTCATCGGCACCTTTTCTCTCCTCAGGCTTGTCTCCTTGTCATCCCTGCGCAGCCTTCCAGAGAGTTCATCCTAGCTGTAGCACTGCTGCAGACCCTCTGTAGCTGTATCTTGCCGCCAGTGGGAGTCAGGCTTGTAGTGACAGGATTGAGGGTGGCGCTTCTAAATCCCTTCATATCAGGACATCTCCTCAGGGTCACGGTGCTGGAGCAAGCTCAAGGAAATCAGCAGGTATGGACGGGCAGACCAGGAACCCCCATGTGTAGGTGGCCCCTCTGGGTGAGGGATGGCAAGCCTGAGGCAGTTGTGCTGGGGGACGGGACAGCCGAATGGCACTCAAGGCCCTGCTGAGGCTCTCAGCGGTGGACTTCCAGGCCCTCATGGTCCTGAGTTCACCAATACTCACCCTCACCAGCCACCTCTCTGTGTTCCTTCTCTCCTCAGGAAGAGCTCTGCCATCAAGGAAGCAGCACAGTGCCAGGCTTTGCCCATGGACCCTTCTCAGGACAACCCAAAGGCACCGGCGAGGCTGCTCTCCTAAGCCACAGAGGGCCTGGCCACACCAGCCTCCGGGAGGAGCCATGGTGTTTAGAAAGGGCAGCTCTCAGCCATGGCATGGACCAGGAGGGGGCAGTGGTTGCACAGGCCCCCTAGGCATGCTCAGGGCTGCCCTGCTGCTTGTCAGCCTGCTGTGGGGGGCCCAGGGAACAGCCAGTAGCAACCTCAGCGCAGCTCTGGGCCATCCTGGGTCACTGCCAGGGGGCCGCTACCTGAGCATTGGGGACGGCTCTGTGGTGGAGTTTGAGTTCCCAGAGAACAGTGAGGGCATCATCGTGATCTCGAGTCAGTACCAAGGCCAGAGCAATGGATCAGGGCCCCGTCCCACACTGCGAGTTACCTCCTTAGACACAGAGGTGCTGATCATCCAGAATGTGAGTGCCATAACCTGGGGCATTGGGGGTGGCTTTGTGGTGAGCATCCACTCAGGCCTCCCTGGGCTAGCCCCACTGCACATCCAGCTTGTGGACCCCCATGAGGGCCCAACCATGCTGATCGAGGAGCGGAGAGATTTCTGCATTAAGGTCTCACCTGCCGAAGACACACCCGCCACCGTTGGCGGTGACCTCACTCACTTCTCGGAGAACCCAATACTCTACTTGCTCCTGCCTCTTATCTTTGTCAACAAGTGTTCATTTGGGTGCAAAGTGGAGCTCCAGGTTCTGAAGGGGTTCCTGCAGAGCCCCCAGCCCATGCTGCTGGGCCTGCTGGGCCAGTTTCTGGTCATGCCCTTCTATGCTTTCCTGATGGCCAAGGTCTTCATGCTGCCAAAGGCCCTGGCTCTGGGCCTCATCATCACCTGCTCGTCACCTGGTGGCGGAGGGAGCTACCTCTTCAGTCTCCTCCTCGGAGGGGATGTCACCCTGGCCATCTCCATGACTTTTATCTCCACAGTGGCTGCCACTGGTTTCCTGCCACTGTCCTCAGCTGTCTACAGCCGCCTGCTCAGCATCCACGAAACACTCCATGTGCCCATCTCCAAGATCCTGGGGAGCCTTCTGTTTATTGCCATCCCCATCATAGTAGGTGTGCTGATCAAGTCCAAGCTCCCCAAGCTCTCTCAGCTGCTGCTGCAGGTCATTAAGCCCTTCAGCTTTGTGCTGCTCCTGGGTGGCCTCTTCCTGGCCTACCGCATGGGGGTCTTCATCCTGGTAGGCGTCAGGCTGCCCATTGTACTGGTGGGCCTCACTGTGCCCCTGGTTGGCCTCCTGGTGGGCTACTGCCTGGCCACATGCCTGAAGCTGCCAGTGGCCCAGCGGCGGACAGTCAGCATTGAGGTAGGGGTGCAGAACAGCCTGCTGGCCTTGGCCATGCTGCAGCTGTCTCTCCGCCGCCTTCAAGCTGACTATGCTTCTCAGGCCCCCTTCCTTGTGGCACTGAGCGGAACCTCGGAGATGCTGGCCTTGGTTATTGGCCACTCCATCTACAGCAGCCTGTGCCCAGGTCCCTGAGGCTCCTGGGTCAAGCATTTGCCACTCCCCACCCCCACCCTACACCCACTGTCCCCACAGTTCTTGTGTACCAAAGGCCTTTAGTTCTCATGCACTATGCACTCAGAAAAATCCAGGCTTATTTTTGTTACTGGTTTTTTATTCTCCAGCTTTCAGTGCCAAAGAGGCCATGCTGAGTTGAGTATGTGGGCACTGCCCAGAAAATATATTTGAATAAAATAGAAGCAAACTTGGGTCTCTTCCAATCTTTGCTCTTTGGGGCCTGACATGGGAGGTAGGAACGGTGTTCACTGGGTAGGCGTGGGCCAGGGTGACCTCTGCACAGACTTTCTCTCTTAGCCCTCTTTCCCCATGCACCCCTCTGAGAGAGGCGGGCCTCTGTTCTAGAAGGAACTGTAGAAGGATGCCGGCAGACGCGGGGCTACCCTGCCTGCTTCCAAGTTCAACTGGCTTTCCACAGCCAGACTAGAAAGGAGGAGGCAAAAGGCCTGTGGCCAGTGCCACCAGCTGTCAGGGTGGGGCCCTCTGTGGACTCCGGAGAGACAGACTTGGGGACAGCAAGTACCTGCTTCACCCGCTGGAAACGCTGGGCGGGCCCGATCGTCGGCGGGGCGGAGCGAGCAGACTCCCAGCCCTCCCTCCTCCCTACCCCCAGCGCTCAAATGAAGCCCACCTGGCCCAGCTCGGTCCTCCTCCCTATCCTGGAGGGCGCCCCTACACCGTAGCAGTGGTGGACTTGTCACCCTGGGCGGTCCCCGTGCGAATACAAAGCGGAACCCCAAGAAGACTCCTCCTCCAGGGGCGACTGGGCAGGGCGGGCCGGAGGCGGGGCCGGGGGAAAGCCGCACCCCTCTCGCCCCTTCCGGCAGTGGCGGGCGGTTCCGGCGCGCGCCCGGGGCGGGGGTACGCCGGCGTGCAGCTTTTAGGGTGCGCGTCGGCCTAAGTGGATGCCGTGGCGGCCGCCATGCAGCTGACGGTGAAGGCGCTCCAGGGCCGTGAGTGCAGCCTGCAGGTAGCGTCACCAGGCCCCTGCCGCGAGCCGGCTCGCTCACGTCCCCTCCCCTTGTGAGGCGCCGGGCTGGGGTGAGGGTGGGTACGGGGCTAGCGGGCCAGCCGCTCCGGGAACACCGGGAGAGCTGCCCACAGCCGGGGCTGCAGGCTCAACCCCTGCTCCCATCCTCGGCCTGACCAGGTGTCGGAGGATGAGCTGGTGTCCACGTTGAAACATCTAGTCTCCGAGAAGCTGAACGTCCCGGTGCGCCAGCAGCGGCTGCTGTTCAAGGGCAAGGCACTGGCAGGTAACGCGGGGAGAGGAGACGCCCGGGGAGCCCCGCACGAAGTTGGGATCGGGGTGTCCAGGCCGAGCTAGGGCAGCAGTATGATGGCGGGTGATGGCCACTTGACTCGCTGGGCGACGGCTGAACCCTGCTCAGCCAGATGCCACAGTGCTCCCTGAGGTCACCCCCGCCGCTGTGGGTAACAACTTCATCAGTCTCTTTTTGGCAGATGGGAAAAGACTCTCCGATTACAGTATTGGGCCCAATTCCAAACTCAACCTAGTGGTCAAACCACTGGAGAAGGTGTTACTGGAAGAAAGCGCCGTCCGGAAACTGGCCGAGGCCTCACCCCCATGCCCACCTGCCTGGCAGCTGATTGCCAAAGTCTTGGCACGCCACTTCAGTGCTGCAGATGCCAGCAGAGTCCTGGATCAACTACAAAGGGTGAGAAGGGTAGCCCTGGATGTCCACTCCTGCCCCAGCTGACTCCCACCTGCCTCTGTCCTGGTGTACCCCCACTGGCACCCCCTGAATCCTTCTGGCCTTCTCTCCTTAGGATTATGAGAGGTCCCTGAGCCGTCTGACCCTGGATGACATCGAACGTTTAGCTAGCCGCTTCCTGCACCCCGAAGTCACTGAAGCAGTGGAAAAGGGGTTCTCCAAATAGGATTCACGGAGTGTGGGCATGAACCCAGCCAGGCTGCAAGCTGCATGTAGCATTAAATGTGTTCTCATGTTGCAATTTGGCTTATAATAATAATAGCTGGTGGGTACCCAGGAACCTGTGCCCAGCTCTTGCTAGGTGCCAGGCACCACTGAAAGCACTTGACCTGAGTTTGCTCCTGCACCTCAAACAAAAGGTGAGACAGCTGAGACTCCTTGCAGTGAGGTGGGGGAGCCAGAATTCGAGTCCAGACAGCTTCTAGAAGTGCCTCAGGATGAAAAAGCAAAGGGGCTATTTGGAAGATTTTGAGAAATGGGCTGTGGCTTTTTTGTGTGTAGCCCACTGAGAATAAACCCTCAAGTGACTTCTTTCCAGACCTCTGGCAGGTCCAGCGCTGGTGGGGGGCTAAGTGACAGCCAGCCCTGGGCCCCCGAGGCTGCTGCAGCCAGTGCACACTTGACGAAGGAAAAGCAGGTTGGGGAGTCAGGGATGAACATGGCCCAGTTCTATGTTGCGACCTCAGGCAAGTCCCTGTGCCATGTTGGTCCCCAGTCATTGACTCTGCCCAGTAAAGGCCACTCCTTAAACCTCACTCAATTTCCTTCATCCTTACCCCATACCTGGGGGAGTCTGCAACAGTCTTCCCCTGTGTTCCCAAAACAAACAAGCCAGAAGCTAAGCGATGGCTAAGCATGGCCCACAGAGGGGGTGTCCTGGCCCTCCCTGTCACAGTGCTTCCCTGGGTACCCCCTTTGCTTGTCTCCCACTGGACGTGGACAGTTCTTGCTCCTTAGGGATGACAGGTGACTGGCTGGAGGTCACTCAGCAAGAGCCAGGCCCCTGCGCCATGTGCTCATCCACAGAAAGGGAGCGGACCCTTCCCCTCCTGTGTGTGCACAAGGGCTTTCACTTTGCACGCCCCCCCCCCCCCACTGCCTAACAGGAAGCCTCAGGGTGCCAGGGAGGGCACGGAAGCATTGCCTGGTGGCACTGGCCCTGCCACCCTGCCTGGTGTGTGGGCACTAGAGCTCATTTAGGCACCTGCTCCTTGGAGGAGAGCGCTCAGGGCAGTGGAGTCTGGGAGGAAGCTGTGTGCACGGGAGGATGGATGCTCTGGCCCCACCGCCCTCCCTGCCTGGGGCCCTCCTGCTGGGTCCCTGGGCTGGGAAGACAGACAGAGAGGCCTGATGGGTGAGGGATTTGAAGAATAGACAGTCCCTGGTCCCACCTGAGAGCTGGGAATGTCAGAGAGCAGGGCCCGCCTAGGAGCCTGTGTGATCTGGCAGCTCATGTGATAGACTTGCCAATGCTCTCATTTATTTCAAGTCAGGAAGTTTATGTTGAAATTTTAAATAGCACTTGAGGTGAATGTGAGACTTGGATCCAAAAAGAACTATATTTGTTAGGCTGCTTTTGGTTTCCAGTAGTTGGTTTGACCATAATGGAAATCGGTTTAAACAATAAAGGAAACTTACTGGTTTACAGAACTGAGAAATTCAGGGGTATTGGCAGCAGATGAACAACTTCACCAAATACCCAGTTTCGTCCTACCTCCCCTCTGCACTCCGCAGTGTCTGCTTCGTCCCAGGCTGCCGCCTCAGGATCAATAGATGGCTGCCTGCAGCTTCCACTGAGTCCCTCGTGTATAGCCAGCAAGGAGCACCTTGCCCTGTAGTGTAGCTTCTTTCTCAGATGCCCCCAGCAAATAAATGCTGTCCTTTTATTGGTCAGAACTGGGTCATGCCTCCAATCATTTTGTCCAGGGGCGGGTTGGGGTGGGTAGTGGGAAGCTGGCCCCATGGAAACACATAGGCTGTGGGAGGGAGAGGGAGATTCTCCACAAAAGCCAGGTCCTCGGGAGGGCGAGTAGTACCCCAAATAGCAACTGTCCACTGCAGGGGAGTGACACAGATGCACATTTCAGACAGACCCTAGATGTGGTCATTGAGTCCCTTGTGCCAGTGTCTCCCAGCCTGGGGGTGACAGCCACGTGGTGGTTAAGAGCTATCTCCTGGGCGGTTGGACAAGGGGGTCAGGAACTCAGCAGAGATTGGGCTGGACACGGAGACAGAGTGAAGTCTTCGGGGTGTGATGGGAGCATTGCTGAAGGAAGAGCTGACTGGGACCCAGGCTCAGTCTGATTCCAGAGCCCTCGGCAGCAATGTGCAGGAGTTGCCTATGGAAAGGACATCCTGGAAGCTGCGAGGATGGATGAGGTGGCTTCCCAGAGAGCGTGGCGTGAAAAGAGAGGACTGGACCTTGACGAACTCTACCAGCTGGAGATGCGGTAGAGGCCGGGAACATCTCTAGATGCAAGGCTGCGGGGAGCTCAGTGTCAGAAGCCAAGAATGCCCCTCCAGAAAGGGGCAGTTGCCCGGTGCTGTCAAGAGGCAAAGTGAGGGAAGGACGGAGCCTCCTCTGCACTGGGAATGAGAAGGTCGTTGGTGATGTTGGGGGTGGGCAAAAAGCAACTGCAGTGTGAGGAACAGAGGAGGTGGTGACGGTGACTGGGGCCACCTCAGTTTAGTAGACCGTGTGTGGTGGGACAGGGATGGGCAGGGAAGAGGGGAAATGCTGCAGGGATGAGTAACAGGTGGCCCAGGTGGGAAGGGGCCAGGAGGTTCTGGTCCAAGCCCAGCGCCATCACGAGAGGAGAACAGGGACTCCAAATGAAGGGAGAGTAGCCGCACGCTGCACTCTGCCTTTGTCCCTAGAGTCTGGGGATGGCCCCGTGGACACCTGCAGGCTGCAAATGCTAAGCTCCTTCAATAGGTGTCAGAAGGTTACTGCAGGTGCTGTGCCCCTCCTAGCCAAGTGTCCACCCAGACCACCCACCTGCTGCTACCTATCCCCTGCCCACTATGAGGCTCTGTGACCCATCACCTGCCCCTTCAGAAGGGGCCTCAGGCAGGTAGGTCCTTGACCTACCCCCAGGGATACGGTGCAGCTCGAAGGCCCTCTTGTGACCGCGATGACACTAGGAGAAGGCAGGATGAGTGGTGACCTCTCAAGAGAAATGGTTTGGCACTGGACTCAGAGGCTTGTGACACCATTGCCCAAGGGCCCAGGGAGGAGGGGCAGACTCAGAGGGGAGCAGCATTTGCTTCAGGGTGGGCTTGTTGAGTTGAAGGTGCCCAGGTGACAGCTTAAGTGTGCTCACAATTTGTTGGTGCCTTGCAGGCCTCCCGGGAAGGCCTGGCCAAAACCGGGCCTTGCCAGCTCCCACAGGTCCAACAGGGGCACTGCGTAGCCAGGCCAGGCACTCTCGAAGCAAATGTGACAGCCGTAGTTGGCCTCAGACCTCCAGGCCCTGGAAAACCTGCGGGAGAGACAACGGCTCTGTCCACCTACAGGGCCCAGCTGGAGCGGCCTCCCTGGGCTCCTGAGGACTCAACCCCCTCCCCACCCTATCCATATACCCTTTTTGGGGTGACCAAATGACTCTGACATTCCTCATTCCGTGCCTTCACTTTCCTGCTTTTTCTTCCACTTCACTGCTCACTCCTTTGCTGGTTTTTCCCCCTCACACACATCCCACCTTTTAGTGTCAGGGGTCCCCAGGGCTCTGTCCCCAGAGCCCTTCTCTTCTTTCTCTCTCTCTATCACTTCCCAGGGGAGCTCGTCCACCTTCACTCCCAGTCTGTGGCTCATCCCAGCCTTCTCTCCTGAGCTCCGGGCTACATCTCTAGAGTGAGATTCTGAGACAGCTCTTGGCTCTCCTGTAGACACCTCGTTCACTGCATTAGCACAAAACCCCGAGTGCCTGCCATGTCCCAAACGCTGGTAACACTGGATCTGAAAGACACAGTTCCTTCCCTCTTGGCTTGCACGTTGGCCTGCCTTGATGAATGAATATAACACTCAGGCCATTAAGGACAGGAAGCGGGGGGCCACCTTTGCCCCTCCAAAATCTCCCTTCTTCATAGGCAATCAGGCAAAAATATTTTTGGCACAGTCCAGAGCAGTTGCTCTGTAGATGTTCCAGAGTCTAGATAGAGGGAGAAAGAGAAGGAGAGAAACATCAATGTGCGGTTGCCTCTCATGTGCCCCTGGCTGGGGACCTGGCCTGCAACCCAGGCACGCGTCCTGACTGGGAATCGAACCTGTGACCCTTTGGTTTGCAGGCCAACACTCAGTCTACTGAGCCACACCAGCCGGGGCCAGCTTAAGTGTTTTTGATGAGAGTGCTACCATGGGGACGCTGTGTCCTTCCCTCTTCCCCCCACCCTCAACATCTGGAGGCACTCAAGGTCACGCTGTTGCACTGTTGGGGAGGCTCAGTCACACGGTCAGGGTGGGGGCCGCCTGGTCTGTGTTGTAAAGTTGCATTTTCCCACCCTAATGCACACCGGGTCTAGGGGAGAACCTGGGGTCCCTGTGAATATCCTGCTCCCCAGCAATCTCAATCTAATGGTTTTACCCTCCAAGGATGACTCTTACCTGAGTGAATTGCACTGGGGGCTGCAAAAATGGTGGGTTTTTGAAGCTTTCTTTCTTTCTACAGTTATCATTGGGCACTTATCCTTTTTCCCTGCTGTCTTTTCTCAATTACCAAATTCTTTACCCAACAAATTTAGAACCCAAGAGTGTCATTTGGGGGGGGGTAATTTTTATTGGACTATAGCATACATAGAGTAATGTGCACAGATCATCTCTATATAGTTCGATGGATTTGTAAAGTGAATACATCCATGTATTTATCCCATCCAGATCAAAATAGAGAATCTGGTCAGCACCGCAGCACCTTCCCTGGTGCCGCTTTCAGTCATGCTCCTCTCCAGAGGGTTTAATACCCTTTTGGATGCCCAAATTGTTCTAGCTATGGTTCTTTCCTGTTGACTCCACTGTCCGTTTGACATGGCTGGTCCTTTTTTGCCAAGCACTTCCTTCCTGTCACTACAAGGTTCCACAGGCTCATCTTATATTTTCTTTTCCTGCCCCAGCCCTAGAATCAGGCATTTCTCCAAAAAGCTCTGGTTCTTTTCAGTGGAGAATGGTGTTAAGAAACAAAGGTCTGGGTGCAGGGTGCGTGCATTGCTACTGGGTCTCATTGCTTCTAGACTCTTTCACTGGACAAAACTTTGAAAGATTTTTTTTTTAATTTTTTTAAGATTTTATTTATTTATTTTCAGAGAAAGGAGAAGGGAGGGAGAAAGAGCAATATGTGGTTGCCTCTCACATGGTCCTCACTGGGGACCTGGCCCGCAACCCAGGCATGTGCCCCAACTGGGAATCGAACCGGGACCCTCTGGTTCCCAGCCCGCACTCAATCCACTGAGCTACACCAGCCAGGCTGAAAGATATTTTTTAAGAGTTTAGCCTTTCCACACAACCCAGAGAGGGGCCCCTACGGCATTGTTTTCAGTTGCCACATAACTTAAAAAGGCAACTTTCACAATGTCCAGAGGACTCGATGTCCTGCCGATGAAGGAGGGGGATGTCCTCAAATTCCTTGCAGCAGGAACCCACTTAGGTGGCACCAACCTTGACTTCCAAATGGAACAGGACATCTACAAAAGGAAAAGTGATGGCAGCTACATCTGAAGAGAAACTGGAAGTTCTGCTGGCAGCTCATCCCTTTGTTGCCATTGAGAACCCCGCTGATGTCATCATCACAGGAACCCTGGCCAGCGCGCTGTGCTAAAGTCTGCTGCTGCCACTGGCGCCACTCGTACTGCTGGCCACTTCACTCCTGGCACCTTCACTAACCAGGTCCAGGAGGCCTTCTGGGAGCCGAGACTTCTGGTGGTTACCCATCCCAGGGCTGGCCACCAACCTCTCACTGAGGCGTCCTATGTGAACCTGCCTACCATCGCTCTGTGTAACGCACTCTCCTCTGGGCTCCGTGGACATCGCCAGCCCTGCAACAACAAGGGGGGTCACTCAGTGGGTCTGATGTGGAGGATACTGACCAGGGAAGTTCTGTGCACGTGTGGCACCATCTCCCATGAGCACCCATGGGAGGTCCTGCCTGATCTCTACTTCTACAGAGATCCTGAAGAGCTTGAGAAGGAAGAGCAGGCCACTGCTAAAAAGGCTATGACTAAGGAGGCATTTCAGGGTGAGTGGACTCCTCTGGTTCCTGAGTTCACTGCTGCTCAGCCCGAGCTCGCTGACTGGTCTGAGCGCGCAGGCACCCTCTGTGCCTATTCAGCAGTTTCCTACTGAAAACTGGGGCGCTCAGCCTGCCACTGAAGCCTGGTCTGCAGCCCCCACTGCGCAGGCCACTGAGTGGGTAGGAACAGCCACTGAGTAGTCTTAAGCTTTTCTTCCACAAACTGTTAACAGAATGAAAACAAGGTTGACAGAAAATAAACAGTTGAGAGAGAGAGAGAGAGAGAGTTTATACTGCAATCCCCAACTTTAATCCAGCATCACAGTTCTCTGTGTCACCTCCCCTTATTCCCCCGTGAGAAGTCTCATTCCTGGCAGCATCGCTATATTTACACATTGGCTCTACCACATAAAGCCTGTCTTAAAGTACACCCAAAATAGCTTTACAGTCCCCTCATCACTACCATTGCTGACAACGTACACCCTAGAGCAAAGTCAGTGCCTTTTATCCAAAGAATATATCTCAGGAAGGGAGTATAGTCAGACAGCTGAGTTTAAAATGCACCTGAATTATTTTCTCTGTGTGGTTTTGTTATATATTGGATATGCAGTTAGGCTCATTAGCTTTTGTTTTTATTCAATTTTAGCACGTGATTTTTTCACTCTTTTTAAAAAATATTTTATTGATTTATTTTTAGAAAGAGGAGAAAGGAGGGAGAAAGAGAGGGAGAGAAACATTGATGTGAGAGAGAGATATCGATTGATTGCCTCTCACAGGCCCCCAACAGGGGACCTGGCCCGCAACCCAGGCATGTGCCCTGACTGGGAATCGAACTGGCAACGCTTTGGTTTACAGGCTGGCATTCAATCCACTGAGCCACACCTGCCAGGAAAGATTTTCACTCTTTTTTACTGCTGCTTAAGACTATTGTATGAATGTACCATAGATTAGCTCACCAATTCCCTGGTGATGGACATGTACATTGTGTCCGATAACTTTATGTTACCAATTACATTACAATGAATAATTTTATGCATCTTATTTTGTATTTGTGAAGTAATTTCCTGCATGGGGATTGCCGGATCCAAGACAGTGATTGAGTTTTGTACAGATGTAATATTTTGTTTCATTCAACGTGGAAAAAACGGCATACTGTACTGAACAAGGAAAAGGTACCAGAGATGATATATCAACAACATAGTGAGTGAATAAAAAAAGATTTTAACTTCAGATTATCAGAGATGCTATGCAGCAATTTAAAATGGGAAAATGCAATGACGTGTGCCTTGGGCTAGTATGTTAGAGTGTTGACCCAGAACTCCTCTCGGAGGTGACATTGGACTCAAGATCCTATGACAATGCCCAGCTGGTGTAGCTCAGTGGATTGAGCGCGGGCTGGGAACCAGAGGGTCCCGGTTCGATTCCCAGTCGGGGCACATACCTGGGTTGCAGGCCAGGTCCCCAGTGGGGGCCATGTGAGAGGCAACCATACATTGCTCTTTCTCCCTCCCTTCTCCTCTCTCTGAAAATAAATAAATAAAATCTTAAAAAAAAAAAAAGATCCTATGACAAGAAGGAGCCAGCCATGGGGAGGTTTGGACACAGTCTTCCAAATAGAAGAGTAAGTGCGATGGGCCAGGACCAGGGCACCCCTGGCCAGGAGCTGAGAACGGCCGTAGAGGCTGCAGAGAACAAGGAAGCAGACAGGTTGGGGTTGGGGGAGAGGGCAGAGGAAGCCAGGACACCCAGGGTTTTTATAAGATACAGCAAAGAGTTCGGGTTTGATTCCAAGGGCAATGGGAAATCGTT
Source organism: Micronycteris hirsuta (assembly GCA_004026765.1). Classification (NCBI taxonomy): domain Eukaryota; kingdom Metazoa; phylum Chordata; class Mammalia; order Chiroptera; family Phyllostomidae; genus Micronycteris; species Micronycteris hirsuta. The sequence continues at coordinate 42,233 of PVJI01009380.1, read as the reverse complement.
TTAAGGTTTTAAGCAGAGATGTGATATGATATGATTTATATTAAAAATTAATACCTAATCCTGGTCTGTGGAGAACAGGCTCTAGAGGAGCAAGTGTAGAAGAAAAACAGGTAGGAAGCTGTGGAAGGAGCTCAGGGAAAGATGGGAGCTCAGGGAGAGAAATGGGCTGATTAGGTTCTGTTTTAAGGAGAGCTCCAACAGGATTTAATCATACAGTTCAGCTTTATAGACTTCCTTATGATTCCAATGAGGAAAATAGAAAACTAACATGACAACCACCGTCAGAAATTTCATGTCACTTTAAAAATGTATTTTTGAGTCCTGGCCAGTGTGGCTCAGTTGGAGCACAAAGTGAAAGGTCTTAGGTTCAATTTCTGGTCAGGGCACATGCCTGGGTTGTGGGTTTGGTCCTCTGTAGGGGTGCTTGCTGATCAACGTTTCTCTCTCTTTCTCCCTTCTTTCCCTTCTAGAATCAGTAAAAAAAAAACGTATTTTTGATTAAAAAATGTCGCATAAGGTCACTGTCAAAAATGTTCAGGAAAACACAAAAAGGGAGTTATCACCCACAGTGCCATCACACAGAGATAACAAGTATTTACTTTTTGGTGTATTGTTATAGGATTTCAATGCATGTGTATAGTAATTTACTAAGTTGGGATTTTAGTAATTTTAATTTTGTATTTTGATTTTTCACATGTGACATTAGCCTTACTCCCACTGCCACTACTTTATCTCAGGTCCCTGTCATTTCCTTCCTTGCTTCTGTGCGGGGGTTTCCCTGCTTGGCAGGCTTCACCTTCACAGTACCCACCTAGTGGTCTTTCTAAAAGGCAGAGTAGTAGCGCTTGTGGACTATCTGACCCCACTTCCCTCCACTAATCACTGCAAGGACATTGAGCCACATTTCTTGGGGACATTGAGCCCAAGGAAGAGACAGGGAGGGAAACTGGCCCACCTGTCTGATAGTCTCACACGAGGTGGGGGAAAGGGGAACGGGTTTGCACAGGGGCACTGGGGTCTCAAGTCGCTGTAAGGGGTGGAGCATCATGCGGGAGCACTCTTAACCCTGGTAGCCAATGAGGTGTCTCCAGGCTGTGGCAGGGTTAGCTAGGTTGGAACCAATCTCCCGCCCAAGCGAATTTCGAGAAGGCGGGGATTGTGCTCACGAGCTCTGAGGATCCCCGGTTAAACTGCGCGCTAAGGGGCGGAGCTTCGTGAGGGAGTGTCCCTGGGGGTCTCCCAGACCGGCGGATTGCAGGGCCAGGTTGGTGGGAACTGACCACACAACTGGTTTCCCATAGCCTTGTCACTGTTGGGTCTCTTTGGCGGCCTCACTAGGGACCTGTTTGGGCAGGCGTCCTGGGGTCCAGTCGTGCCCGAAGAGAAGGGGCTTCTTCAGGGAGCCTCAGTTTTTTCACGGCCGAAGGACTCTCTGAGAGCCCCGAGCACGGTGGGTTTGGTAGAAACTGACCACACGCCTCACTAGGGCCTTGCTGCGCAGGCCTGTGGAGTAGACTCAGCGCGAAGGGGCGGAGAGCGCAGATGGTTAAATTCGCGCCCCGGGGCGGGGTCGAAGGCGGGGCGCGGCGGCCATGCAGGCAGCAGACGCAGGCACTACCGGAGCCCAGGGCCTGGCTCGCCGGGATGGCTACGGCACCCCGCGGGGTGCAGGCGCGGCGGCCACTGTAGCTGGCGGAGCTCCGCGAGTTGAGCCAGTACAGAATGCCTCGGGGTGGGGCGGAGACGCAGCAGTCACGGTCAGAAGGCCAGAAAATCGACTACATACTTTGTAACCTACCTGAGGGGACAGCGAGGCATACGCTGGGGGCTGCCTTCTGGAGGGTTGCGTTGGGTGCCGAAGGATGGAAATGTTGGGGCCGAAAGGGGAGCACAGGCAACCAAGTGCATCTTGGGTGTGTACGGGCCAGGGGCAGTCTGGAGGGGAAGAGGAAATGAGAGCGAGCAGCAGGGATAACGAGGTGGCTGGTGGGAATTAGGGCTAGGGGTGCTCTGGAGGGTGTTGGTGGAAGTAGTCTTTGGGGAGGTGTGTAAAGTCAAGGTGGCCTGAGAGGGGACCTCAGACCAAAGTCAGTGTGGATGGTACCTTAACCGAATCTCCACCAGCGCCCTCAGTGTGCCTTTTCCATCCCCCTTGGAGGCAGACATTGCCCGTGGATCCCTGGCCCCCGATGCGGAACCCCACCGAGAGGCAATTCGGAAGGAGCTCACAGTGAGCGGCAGCGTCCTAGCCATGTAAGTTCTAGAAGGAGAGAGGGCAGCAGGTGGCAGGGCCAGACTCGACCGAGGGGTGCTTTATTGGAGAGGAGGATACACTCAAAAGTTAGGTCTAGGGGAGGGACTTGGTGCGGTCCAAGGGGGTGTTGTAATGGAGACAGCAGAGGGTTCAGTCTAATGCCCAGGGGCAGAGCAAGGAAGAGTGGAGTTACCACCTCTAATTTGATTTTCTTTTCACCCTCCTCACTTTTAGCTGCTGGAGAGCTGAAGATGCTCACCTCCTCCGAGTTTCTATCATCAACTTTCTTGACCAGCTTTCCCTGGTGGTGCAAACCATGCAGCGCTTTGGGCCCCCCCTTTCCCGCTAAACCTGGGCTAGGAAAAGGGGGCTGAGGCCCAACCTTGTATCCGGTCCTAGGCAGTGGACCCTTGCCACAGCAGGGATTCCTGCAGTAGGTGCCACTTTACTATGGGGCCCTGATCTTTTGCCTGCACTGGCCCTTGGGCACTTGTGGTCCACTCGTTTTGTTTAGTGCTTCATTGTTTGTCACTGCAGCAAATAAAACTGAGCTACTATTCCATATGAGTTTCTTTGCAACTGCAGCACCTCTTAACAGGCCTGGCTTTGTCTCAGGCTGGGAGGGGAGGCCTGGGAATTGTATTCAAGCACTGCAAGGTAACTGAAGACAATTTAGGAAATGGAAGATGGGTCTTGTCTCTCAGTATTAACTACTGTGACCATTTTGGAATCATTCCTTAGTTTTATAGCTGTATTTATATAGTCAATGTATAACAATAACATAATGTATAATATTTTGCAAGGTTAGCATTTTTTACTAATACTTTTCTTTCTTTTTTTAAAAAGATTTTATTTATTTATTTTTAGAGAGAGGAGAAGGGAGGGAGAAAGAGAGGGAGAAACAGCAATGTATGGTTGCTTCTCACATGGCCCTCACTGGGGACCTGGCCCGCAACCCAGGCATGTGCCCCGACTGGGAATCGAACCGGGACGCTTTGGTTCCCAGCCCACACTCAATCTACTGAGCTACACCAGCCAGGCCTAATATTTTTCATCTAACGTGAACTTTTTCTAAAACTTCTTCAAAAGCATTATTGAATGCAGGCATAACAGATACATTATAATGTAATTATTGACCATTTATTTCCAATTTTTGTCCTATTACAGGTAATAATTCAATGGAATTCTTGCATGTAAATGTTTGTGTGAATCATTGTGTCCTTAAGATAAACTCCCAGAGGCCCTGGCTGGTGTGGTGCAGTTGGTTGGAGTGTCATCCCGTACACCAAAAGGTTGCAGGTTCGATTCCCATTCAGGGAATATACCTAGGTTGTGAGTTTGATCCCCAGTTAGGGTGCGTATGGAAGGCAACCAACTGATGCTCTTTTTTTTTTAGTACATTTTATTGATTATGCTATTACAATTGTCCCTTTTTTTCCCCTTTATTCCCCTCCGCCCTGCACCCCCCTCCCCCCAGCATTCCTCCCACTTAGTTCATGTCCTTAGGTTGTACATATAAGTTCTTTGGCTTCTTCATTTCCCATACTATTCTTAACCTCCCCCTGTCTATTTTGTACCTACCATTTATGCTTCTTATTCTCTGTACCTTGTCTCCCATTCTCCCGCTGCCGCCTCCCCGCTGATAACCCTCCATGTGATCTCCATTTCTGTGATTCTGTTCCTGCTCTAGTTGTCTGCTTAGTTTGCTTTTGTTTTTATTTTTTATGTTCAGTTGTTGATAGTTATGAGTTTGTTATCATTTTAATGTTCATAGTTTTGATCTTCTATTTCTTAGATAACTCCCTTTAACATTTCATATAATAAGGGCTTGGTGATATGAACTCCTTGAACTTGACCTTATTTGGAAAGCACTCTATTTGCCCTTCCGTTCTAAATGATAGCTTTGCTGGATAGAATAATCTTGGATGTAGGTCCTTGCCTTTCATGACTTTGAATACTTCTCTCCAGCCCATTCTTGTCTTGGTGTGTTCATTTTTGGGTCCAACTTCTTTGGGACTCTCTGAGCTTCCTGGCCTTCCCGGAAGTCAATTTCCTTACCCAGATTGGGGAAGGTCTCCTTCATTATTTTTTCAAATAAGTTTTCAATTTCTTGCTCTTCCTCTTCTCCTTCTGGCTCCCCTATGATTCAGATGTTGGAAAATTTAAAGTTGTCCAGGAGGTTCCTAAGCCTCTCCTCATTTTTTTGAATTCTTGTTTCTTCATTCTGTTCTGGTTGAATGTTTATTTCTTCCTCCTGTTCCAAATCATTGATTTGAGTCCCAGTTTTCTTCCCTTCACATTTTCCTTTATTTCACTTTGCATAGCTTTCACTTCTTCCTTTATTTTGCTTCTGTACTCAATCATATCTGTGAGCATCTTTATTACCAGTGCTTTGAACTCTGCATCTGATAGATTGCCTATCTCCTCGTCACTTAGTTCTTCTTCTGTTTTTTTAAAAGATTTTATTCACCTGGCTGGTGTAGCTCAGTGGATTGAGCACGGGCTGGGAACCAAAGGGTCCCGGTTCGATTCCCAGTCAGGGCACATGCCTAGGTTGCAGGCCAGGTCCCCATGAGGGCCATGTGAGAGGCAACCATACATTGCTGTTTCTCCCTCTCTTTCTCCCTCCCTTCTCCTCTCTCTAAAAATAAATAAATAAAATCTTTAAAAAAAATATTTTATTCATTTAATTTTAGAGAAAAGGGAAAGGAGGGAGAAAGAGAGGAAGAGAAACATCAATGTGTAAGAGATACATCAATGGGTTGCCTCCCACATGCCCCTGAATGGGGACCTGGCTGGCAACCCAGGCATGTGCCCCAGCCAGGAATCAACCCAGTGGCCTTTCAGTTTGCCAGCTAGTGCTCAATCCACTGAGGCACACCAACCAGGGCTTTTTTCTGGGATTTTGATCTGTTCTTTTATTTGGGCCATATTTTTTTTTTGTCTCGGCCTGCCTGTTATATAGGAAGGGGTGGAGCCTTAGGTATTTGCCTAGGCTGGGCAACCCACTTCCCTGCGTTGTGGTGCTGTCTGTGGATGAGGGGTCAGAGAGGGAACAGTGCCACTTGCGTTGCTCTTGCCCCACTCTCAGTCACCTCCCCTGCTACCCACAGGCGAATGGCACCTTTCTGGTGCTGATTCCTGGGTGGGTGGGTTCGTATACATTCTAGGATCCTGTGGGTCCCTCCAGTGGACTCTCTTGTGAGACTGGAAGCTTCTCCTGCTGCCACAACCCCCACAGGTTTTACAGCCAGAGGTATTGAGGCTTTATTTCCCCACGCTGGAACCCTGGGTTGTGTGGTCTGTGTCAGTCCCCAGTTGTTCCTTCCAATTATCTGCACGCAAATGTGGGAACACCTGGTCTGACCCGGTTGGCCAGCTGCCGCCTTGCTGCACACCCTCTCCACCCTGGCCACCTGTCCCTGCCCCTCCTACCAGTCTGGATGAATGTTTCTTTAACTCCTTGGTTGTCGGACTTTGATTATCTGGCAGTTCTGGTTCTTTTTTGTTTTTAAATTGGCTGTCCTTCTTTCGGTCATACGAGGAAGTGAAGCCTATCTACCTACATCTCTATCTTGGCCAGAAGTCTCTAGTTGGTGTTTCTCCCATAGATGTGTCTCTCTCTCCCTGCCTCTCTAAAATCAATAAACATATTTTTTTAAAGATTTTATTTTTATTTATTTTTAGAGAGAGGGGAAGGGAGGGAGACAGAGAGGGAGAGAAATAGCAATGTATGGTTGCCTCTCACATGGCCCTCACGGGGACCTGGCCTGCAACCTAGGCATGTGCCCTCACTGGGAATCGAACCGGGACCCTTTGGTTCCCAGCCCACGCTCAATCCACTGAGCTACACCAGCCAGGGCTCAATAAACATATTTAACATTTTTTTAACTGGTATGTCTGTATTTCATGAGCCATTAAATTTTAACGAAATTTCCTTTTTTTTTAAAGATTTTATTTATTTTTTTAGAGAGAGGGGAAGGGAGGGAGAAAGAGAGGGAGAGAAACAATGTGTATTTGCCTCTCACGTGGCCCCCACTGGGGACCTGGCCTGCAACCCAGGCATGTACCCTGACTGGAAATCGAACCGGTGACCCTTTGATTCACAGCCCGCGCTCAATCCACTGAACTACACCAGCCAGGGCCCAAATTTCCTTTTTTTTTTTAAATTTAATTTAAAAAAATTTTAATTACATTTTATTGATTATACAATCACAGTTGTCCCAATTTTTCCCCTTTGCACCTGTCCACCCATTACCCCTCACTCCCTCAGGCAATCCCCCCACCATTGTTCATGTCCATGGGTCATGCATATAAGTTCTTTGGCTATTCCATTTCCTATCCTGTACTTTACATTCCCATGCCGTTCCGTAACTACATATTTGTACTTCTTTAAAAAAAAAAAAAAAAAACCATTTTATTTGCTTATTTATTTCCAGAGAGAGAGGAAGGGAGGGAGAAAGAAAGGGAAAGAAACATTGATTGGTTGCTTCTCACATGCCCCCAGCTGGGGACCTGGACCAAAACCCAGGCATGTGCCCTGACCAGGAATTGAACCAGCGACCTTTTGGTTCTCAGGCCGATGCTCAACCCACTGGGCCACACCAGCCAGGGCCTATTTGTATTTCCTAATCCCCTCAACTCTTCACCCATTCCCCCACATCCCCCTCCCATCTGGCCACCATCAAAATGCTCTTTGTATCCATGGTTCTGTCTCTGTTCTTGTGTGCTTAGTTTGTTTTTAGGTTCAATTGTTGGCCTGTATGTATTTTTGCCATTTTATTGTTCATAGTTTTGATCTCCTTTTTCTTAAAGAAGTCCCTTGAACATTTCATATAATAATGGTTTGGTGATGATGAACTACTTTAGTTTTTTCTTGTCTGGGAAGTTCCTTATCTGCCTTTCAATTCTAGATGATAGCTTTGCTGGGTAGAGCAATCTTGGCTGTAGGTCCCTGCTTTTCATGACTTTGAATATTTCTTGCCAATCCCTTCTAGCCTGCAAAGTTTCTTTTGAGAAGTCAGCTGACAGTCTTATGGGAACTCCCCTGTAGGTAACTAACTTTTTTTCTCTTCCTGCTTTTAAGATTCTCTTTAACCTTTGGCATTTTAATTATGATGTGTCTTGGAGTGGGCCTCTGCATCCATCTTATTTGGGACTCTCTGTGCTTTCTGGATTTATGTGTCTATTTCCTTCACCAAATTAGGGAAGTTTTCTTTCATTGTTTCTTCAAATAGATTTCCAATTTCTTGCTCTTTCTCTACTCATCCTGACACCCTTATGATGAGAATATTGGACCTCTTCAAGTTGTCCAAGAGGCTGCTTATGCTGTCCTCATATTTTTGGATTATTTTTTCTTTTTGTTGTTCTGATTGGTTATTTTTTTTCTCCCTTATGTCCAAATCATTGATGTGATTCTCAGCTTCATCCACTTTACTGTTGTTTCCCTGTAAATTGTTTTTTATTTCAATTAGTGTATCTTTCATTTCTGACTGGATCTTTTTTATCCTGCTGAGGTCCTCACTAAGTTCCTTGGGCATCCTTATAAACCAGTGTTTTGAACTCTGCATCTGAAAGATTGCTTATCTCCATTTTGTTTAGCTCCTTTTCTGGAGTTTTGATCTGTTCTTTCATTTGGGCCATGTTTCTTTGTCTCTTCGTCTTGGCAGCCTCCTTGTGTTTGTTTCTATGTATTAGGTAGAGCTGCTTTGACTCCGTGTCTTGGTAGTGTGGCCTAATGTAGTAGGTGTCCTGTAGGGCCCACTGGCACAGCCTCCCCTGTCACCCAAGCTGTGTACTCGAGGTGCGCCCATTGTGTGGGCTGAGTACACCCTTCTCTTGTAGCTGAGCCTTGGTTGCTGTTGGCAGATGAATGAGAGGGATTTACCCAGGCAAGTCAGCTGCAAGGACTGGCTGTGACCACTGACCACCAACCTCCACCCTCCGTGGAGGATCAGCTGTGCAGGGGCAGGGTGGTGGTGCTCTTATATGGTCTGTAGCTGTGCACTGGGTGCGCTGGCCCTGGGGTTTCCCGGGTGGTGCAGGCCAAGGTCAGCCCCCACCTGTGTTTTGCCCGGGGCTACCCTGCCTGAGCTATAAAGGCAGGTTACTTGTGCTGAGCTTGGAGATTCCCAGGTGAAGCTAAGTTGTGAATCGAGGCTGGCTGCTGCTAGTGCCAGGCCTGGGGCTCACTGAGGCCAGCTGTTGCTTGTTTGAGAGGATTCAGGAAGTGGTACAATATGCACCAAGACCAGCCACTCATATAGAAATGCAGCTTGGGTGGGACCTTAAGCAGGATGGTACAGTCTGTGGGGGTTCTTAACAGTGTTAGCCAGGTTGATGGGGTCTCAGATATGGCACCAACTTGCCGGCTCTGTGACTGTGTGTTTAGGGTTAAGAAAAGGGACAATAGCTTCTGCTCGCCTTGATGCCAGACACTTCAGTTTCTCCCTGTATACCACCAGTGATTTTCAAGCTGCTACCCCAGTGATGGAGCTCAGAGGGAGTGAGTCTGAGTAGGTGAGTCCGTGTATGCGTTCTTTAAGAGAAACTGCTTGGGGCTCCGGAAGTTTCTTCCACCGACTCAATCCCTGCTGGTTTTATGCAGATAGAAATTGTGGGCACTTATTTTCCTGGCAGTGGAACCCTGGGCCTGGAGCCTGGTGTGGGGCTGGGACTCCTTGCTCCTGAGATATCCTTCCTGAATTTTTATCCACCACATCAGGGTGTGGGACCAGCCGATTCTGTGTCTCCACCTCTCCTACCAGTGTGGATGGATGTGATTTCTTTAATTCTATAGTTGTCAGACTTTCATGCAACTCAATTTCTGTCAGTTCTGAGTGATAGTTGTTCTATATTTTGGTTGTAATCTTGATGTGGTTGTGCAAAGAGGCAAGCCATGTCTACCTATGCCATCTCGAGCAAAAGACTTAAAATTTTAAAAAGGTTTTATTTATTTATATTTAGAGAAACGGAAAGGGAGCGAGAAAGAGAGGGAGAGAAACATCAATGTGTGGTTGCCTCTCATGTGTCATCTAATGAGGACCTGGCCCACAACCCAGGCATGTGCCCTGACTGGGAATTGAACTGGCAACCCTTTTGTTTGCAGGCTGGCACTCAATCCACTGAGCTACACCAGCCAGGGCTATTTAATTATTTTTAGAGAGAGGGGAAAGGAGGGAGAAACACAGGGAGGGAAACATCCAACATGTGAGAGATAAATTGATTGGTTGCCTCTTGCACACCCCAAACTGGGGGCCTTGCCCACAACCCAGGTACGTGCCCTGACTGGGATCAAACCAGTGACCTTTCAGTTCGTAGGCAGGCACTCAATCTATTGAGCCACACCAGCCAGGGCAAGGAAGATTGAAAAAAAATTTTTTTTTAGAAAGATAGATTCCAGCCCTGGCTGGTGTAGCTCAGTGGATTGAGTGCGGGCTGCGAACCAAAGGGGCGCTGGTTCAATTCCCAGTCAGGGCACATGCCTGGGTTGCAGGCCAGGTCCCCGTGAGGGCCATGTGAGAGGCAACCACACATTGATGTTTCCCTCCCTTTTTCCCTCTCTATACAAATAAATAAATAAAATCTTTTTTTTTAAGAAAAGATAGATTCCAACAGATGCACTTACTGAGTTGAATATTTATTATTTATTTATTTATAAAGCTCTCAATCTTCACTGCAGAATTGCACTTCAGAAATGTGCCCTCCAACCAGAGTGCTGGTTCCCCACATCCTTGTCACTGTTGGGTCTCCTTGGCAAAAAGTTTTTTAAAAATCTAGTTTGCATGAAAAGGACAAACAACCCAGATATGATCAAATCAGAGCTTTGTGGTTTTATTTATTTATTTTTAGACAGAGGGAAAGGGAGGGAGAAAGAGGGAGAAAAGTATCAGCATGTGTTGCCTCTCGCTCGCCCCCTACTGGAGACCTGGCCCACAACCCAGGTATGTGCCCTCATTGGGAATTGAACCAGTGATCCTTTGGTTTGCAAGCTGGCGCTCAATCCACTGAGCCACACCAGCCAGGGCTCTCTAGCTTTTTTATAGAAATTATTCTTGAGCCCTGGCTGGTGTGGCTCAGTGGATTGAGCCCCAGCCTTCAAACCAAAGGGTTGCTGGTTCGAGTCCCCATCAGGGCACATACCTGGGTTGCAGGCCAGATTCCCTGGTGCGGAGTGTGAAAGAGGCAACCACACATTGATGTTTCTCTCCCTCTCTTCCCCCATCTAAAAATAAATAAATAAAATCTTTGAAAAAAAAGAAATGATTCTTGAGTTCTTAATTATTCATGGATAGATGAGAATTTAGCTCTTTTATGCCATCTACTCTGCTTCCTTTCCTCCTCCCTAAATGGTTCTTTTCAATTCTTAGAATTTCTTTTTTCCACTGAAGTAAAAATTCATCTAGTTCAGTTCTCCCATCCAAGTGCTAACCAGGCCTGACCCTGCTTAGCTTCTGCGATTAGATGAGATCAGGCACGTTCAGGGTGGTGTGGCCGCAGACTCACCTAGTTTAGTTTTTCATCGTGGTAATTTCTGCAATTTCATAATGGTGATTTTTCAAACCACTTTCTTTGACGTGCTCCTCCTTCTTCCTGCATGGCTCTCTCCAGCCGCCTGCCTGCACGGCTGTCATCCTGGGATGTCCCTTTGTCTGGGCTTCAGTCCTTATGCTAGATCACCTGGCTTTCTTTTTACTCTCTTACCTCTCCTTTTTCTTGATTTGTTTGCATTTGAAACCAGGTTTGGTGAGGTGTAATTCACATAGTATAAATGTCTGCATGTCAGGTGTACTGGTCTAGGACTTTGGTAAATATATATATATATATTCATGTAGCCACCACCAGAGTCAGTTTACGGCCTTGACCCCACCATGGACTCCTGAAGCTGCTGGCGGCTTCAACATCTAGGTCAGGCCACAGAACTCCTGATCCAAACCTGCTCTGGGACCCGCTCCCACCCAGAGACAGCCAAAGCCTTCACAGTGACCTACAAAGCCCTGCGTGATCCAACCCACATCCCCTCCCCTCTCCACCTTGCTCAGTCTGATTCAACCGCCTTGGCCTCCTGCCGCACCTGAGACACATTAGGCCCACTGCTGCCTCAGGGCCTTTGCACTGGCTCTTTCCTGTCTGCAGCTCTCTTCTCCTGGGGATCTACTTGATTCCCAGATGATCAAATATCATTCCTGGCCACTCTATTTAAAACTGCATTCCATTTCCTCCCCGCCTGCATTATTGTAAGAGGTGCATGTGTGGTAGGTAGGTGTATTGCAAATGAGATCCAACCGGGACAGTAGGGAGTTGTCAGATATGAAGGAGTTTGGGTGCAGCAAAGCCACTGGAGGGCTCTGACCAGAGAAGGGCAATGGGACAAGGTCCACCTTATGTCTTAACAGGACCGCAGTACCTCCCATGCTGAGAATAGGCTGAGAGCAGGCAGGGCAGAAACAGGGATAGTCGGGGAGTCCAGACAAGAGACAAGGGCTCTTGGACCAGGCTGGGGGCAGTAGAGGTGGGGAGAAGGGAGCAGGTTCTGAATGGATCTTGAAGGTTGAACCACCAGCACTTGCTGAGGACTTGGACCTGGCCCTGGACCCCCTTACAGCCTCTGGAACCCTGCAACGAGTTCCCCTTCCTCCCATAAGGGGTCCGGCTCAGCTGGAGTCCAGCCATCTCCCAACCTGTTCTCCGTGTTCGCCGACCCCCTACGCGCCCCAAGGGCAGAGTCACAGGCAGACTGCGTTTTCCCAACATTTAATTAGGAAAAAAAATTACATGAACAAAGGAAAACTCATGCAACAAAAGAGGAGAGAATTCGGTTTCCCGGACCGGGAGATAGGGTCAGATTCCTCAGAAGAGGCAGAAGAACAAAGGAGTAAGGCACTGCCGCCTCGGCCCCTCGGGGCGGGCGCAGGACAGGGCAGCGGAGGATGAGGGGGTCCAAGGCAAGTGCAGACAACACTGAGGAACTTCAGCAGTGGGGCCGGGAGAGAGCGAGCTCTGGCGCACCCAGGACCCGGTCGGGCCCTGGAACGCGTCCAGTTCCAGCTCTCCAGGTGTGTGGAGAGAACAGGGCCCTGTGAGAATGTACAGTCCAACTCCCAAGAAGTTTGGAGCCAGATGCTGTGGCCCAGCTGCAGGGGGACCCCTTGGCTCGGCCACAGCCCGAGGGCAGCTTCAGGTGCCTCACCCCTGTCCGACTGCTGCTGGTGCCGAGGTCCCCTTCTGGGGACGGCTGGAGCCAGCTATGGCAAGGGTGAGGTGCCAGAAGCTAGGCCAAGGCTGACAGTGTCACAAGGGAGTCAGGATGACGCAAGGAAAGGTAAATGAGGTCGGCGGCAACATCCCGGGGAGGTGGGGGCTCATATTTACAGATAGAAAGGGTGAGGTGGAGATAAATTAAATAAATAGGCGGTTGGGAGTATAAATAGCCAGGAGGGCAGGGGCTGTCATACCACCTGGGCGCAAGGGCAGGAGGCTGGGGGTATTGCTGCTGCTGGGGTGGGGGCTTGGTCCTGTCACCCCCTCCCTGCCTGCAGGGCCCAAAGCAAGGCACTAATGAAGGGGGCCCAGGTGTGCTGGGGGCAATTTGGCCCGGTGACCTCACCTGTGCCACCCAATCCCGGGCTCAGCCCTGAGACCCAGGCGTGAACCCACCCCCTCTTTGATAAGAGGATGGCCCAGGACTGAGAAGCCGCCTCCTCACCGGTTCTGCTACCCTTAGCTGTTGCTGGACATGAGGCTGATGATCTGTTCCAGCTTCTGCCGCAATTTATGCTTCCGACAAGAGACGTCTCTGTCCAGAGCGGTGAGAACCTGGGGGAGGAAGGGCCCAGAACTGGGCTCACGGGGCGGGGCCAGCTCCTCCTGGGCAAAGCCCTCCCCCCTTGATGTCTTGAGCTCTTCCCTCCCTCAGGCCCCTTGAGCGCATCCCTCCTCCCCTGGGGCCCTAGGCACATGGAAAGGGCTCCACCCTCTCACCTCTGAGCACACCCCCTTATCTTCTCCTGGACCCCAAATCCTCCTCCAGCTGTGGAACTTTCTTCTCCTCTCCCAAGAGTTGTCTGGACTCACTGTCCCCGATTTCCCCGCTCCCATCCTCTCCTAATGCCCTTGACCATCAGCAGCACCTGACAGCTGATCCCTCCCTCCCCCCTGACCCTCCTCTGTAGGCAGTGGTGGGGGTTCCTCACTCAAGTTCCAGGACCAGCTCAGCACTCTTGGGGTCCTTTCCACCCCACTGGCCACCCCCATCTGTCTCTGCTGCCTACTCCCCGTCTTCTCTGCCACCTGCATGTCCCAGAGCCCCAGGGCTCAGTGCTTGCTTAGGCCACCTCTCCCTGTACACCCACTCTGCTGCCCTGGCTGAGCTCGTCCTGGCTCACGGCTTTCGGGCCATGTCCTGGCTCACAAATTCCTATCTTCAGCCAAGAATACATCTTAGAGCCCACGCCGATATGTCCCTTGCCTACAGCCTGCTCCAGTCACAACCCCACAGGCCCCACAAAGGGCTGCCCACCCACCCCATGCTCCTGGCCCTCAACTTTTGCCCAACCGGAACTTTGTACTCTAGCCAGTGGCTTCTCTGCTGGGTCCCTCACATCCTAGCACTGAGGACAGTGTCACTGGTGCTGGCCTAGGGCCCTGCTTCGGGGGGTGAGCATGAGCCATCTAAAAGATGGGCTTCCTACACCCTCCTTCCCCTCCACTTCCTTGAGGCACAACTCGACTCCCACCAAGCCCCCTGCGCCGTCACACCGGGAGCAGCACACACCTCCTGGCGGTACTTGGTGACATAGAAGTAAAGCTCACTGAGTGCACTTAGGACACTGAAGTCGCTGGCATGGAGGCGGGACTGTTCCACTAGGTAGGCATCCATGTCCTGGTCACTGATGGACGCCATCTTTGCGATGTCCCGGTAGTACCTGTGGGGACCCGGAGTAGGTCACGTGGGCGGGTGGCACAAAAGCCAAACTCCCGGCCCTGACTGCCAGGCCAGCCTCTGGGCCTTTTCCCTGTAGTTGGCCCGCCAGCCAGACAAGCTCACCGAGAGAGGGGCAGCTCTCCTGCCTCCCCCAGCCCACGGCAGGCTCCCCTGCCCGCCTGCCTCTGCCTCCCCCCGCAGGGGGCCACAGGGCAGGGCGCACCTCTCCACCCAGCTCTTGTAGTTGGGGATGTCCTTGGCATAGAGCAGCTTGTTGGAGGGCGAGTCCTTGCCCAGGCGGTGCTCGGACGTGGAGCAGGAGTCCATGAAGGTCTGGGCCACCACCGACAGGCAGGCGTCCGTGATGCTGCTCTTGTGGATGTCAAACACAAACTGCGGGTTCTTGATCACGTTGACCCAGAAGCGCAGGGGCAGGCTGGACAGAGGGACACACACTTGCGGCTCCCTAGTCTCCCCGTGAGCACCCTGTCATCACTGTTCCCTCCGGGGCTCCTGCCTGACCAGCCCACACCTTGCCCTGAGCAGCAAGAGTGACACATGGAGGGTTAACGGCCTGTTCTTTAAGTTTCTGCCAGAGACGTGAGTAAACACCTACCACTTGGGCCGAGCTACCAGCATCTCGGCCCTGTGCAAGGCCCCGACGACTGTGAGCACCTGTGGGCACTGGTCCCGCTACCAACCCGCCAAATGTCCCATAGAGCCCAGCTCCAAATTGCGCTCACTCGCCCTCTTTGCTTAGTGGCGCCGTGGTCACTAGTCCTCTCCTGCCTGGATGACCAGTCCAGCTGCCATCAGCTGTCCTGACCCTGTGGCCCCTGAGTCTTGGCAAAGCCACCAGCCTCTTTCGACCACCCACCCCGAGAGGGGCCAGCAGGGGCAAGGCACAGGGCAATACCAGTTGCTCTTCCAGGTATGGCGTACGTCAGGGTCACTGATCTGGTGCTGGTCGGCCTGCTCGTCCAGGAAGTCAAACATGTACTTGATGGCCAAGGGCAGGGCAGAGCCCCGGTGCGCAGTGCTGAACACCGTCTCAAAGAGGTCGTCCACAAACTTCTGCAGCGTGCCCTGCGGGGCACAGCAAAAACACAGGCTGTGAGGGAGCCAGGTGAGGACGTCCCCACAGCAGGACAGACGGGGGACAGGCTTGGCAATAAGCAGGGCTTCCCTGCAGGGCCAGTGCACCCCTGAGCCGGGGTGGCACGGGGCGGGTCCACACCTTGGTGGCCAGCAGCCGAGTCAGGTAGATCTCTGAGACCATCTTGCTTCCACGGTCCCCCTCGCGGTGGTCGGCGTGGTCATGGTTCTTCACCAGGTGCCACAGCTTGGTGCCCGTCTCCTGGTCGGGTGTGATCATGGGCGCCCGAGAGCGGAGGCTGTCAGGGCTGCTGGCTGTGCGGAGCAAGCTCTCTGGGGCAGAGGACCAGTTTCCCCTTAAGCCGTGGGGCCGCACCAGCCACCGCTGGGGCTCTTGCCCCACCCTGTCCTGAGAGCCCAGCAGGCTCAGAGGGGCCTGTCTGCTCTTGGTAGCCCACCTACTTCTAACCTCTGAGGAACCGGAGACCTTTCAAGGGCAAGGTCCAGGGAGGTTACCAAAGCCAAGCAGGCTGCTCAGACAGGGACTCCCCATGACAGCTGTCATAGCCTCAAAGGGCACAGGGCCAGCAGAAGCCACCATACTAAGGATACCTACCATAGCGGCTGAGGGAGCGGGTGAAGGTGAAGGAGTTGGCCATGTTATAGGCAGACACTTGTTTGGGCACCAGTGCCACCAAGGAACCATCTGTCACCTGGAGACCCCAGAGACAGAGAGGGGACAGTGCAGGAGGCCGAGAAGCCAAGGGGCCCAAGCCGCCACCCAGCCAGACCCTGCGGCATGCATGCAGAGTAGCTCCCGAGGCTTTCTGAGAAGGGCCTGGGAAAGCAGGGGCCAAAGAGGAAAGGAGCCAGGGCCCCTGCTCCTGTGTCATCAGGGCAGGGCCACAGCTCCCCGGTGGCCCTGGGGACGAGTGGCCCCCAGCCCCTCACCTGGTAGTGGGCCAGCGAGTTGACTCTCTTCCAGTCGCACTCGATCTTAGTGGTGACATCCTCATCCTGGAGGATGATGCGGGCCATGCGGCCCTGGCGCCACTCTGCAGGCCACAGACAGTCCTTGAGGTCCTGCTCAGTGTCCCCTGAGACCCTGGGCACACTCAGAGGACAGAGTCCAGGTGGGGGGGGGGGCGTGTGTGCCAGTCAAGGCAATGTGGCCACCAGGTGGGGACCAGGAGGATAGGGTGCAGGCCTCACCTAGGTCCATGTCCTCCGCTTTGGGACGCTGGGAGTACGGGATGCCCTTGTACACAGCATCCAGCAGCTTGTCTTTGGCCTGGGTGATGCTGTCACAGTTGAGAACCTTCACTGGGACCTGAGCACTGCCCTCACTGTCTGGGCACACACAGTACAGGGTCTGCGGGCGAGGAGAACCACAGAGCGGGTCCTAGGTCAAGCTTCCACCCATGCACCCATGCCCAAATCCTGCCCCCCAGACCCCCATTCACCAGCGTCTTGTAGTCAATCTGCTGCCGAATGAGCTTATCCTCACTCAGGGAGTAGCGCGCCTCGCCTGTGATGGCATCGATGGGGCCCTTCTCCATCTGCTGCTTGATGGCGCAGTAGAGCAGGAAAAGCGGCTCTCCGGCGCACTCCTGCGGCCAGAGTCGGGCACAGGTCTTGCTGCCTGCCTGACAGCCAGCGACTTCCCCACGCCCCTTTCCCCGCAGCCCAACTGCCAAACGCACCTTCAGAAACTTATGCAGCAGGAACGTAAACCAGTTGGTAAGCATCTTCTCAGCCACTGACTCCGTCCTAGGGCGAAAAGGCTACTGGGGCCCTGGCCTGGCGGGGGTTGGGGCTGTTCAGGCGCCAGGCTGGCAGGGGTCGGGGGGCTGGGGCTGGGACAGTACCTGCGCAGTAACAGCTTTGGGTGGTTCTTGCTCTCAAGGTTTTTCTCTATGAGGTCTGCCAGCAGTTGCTTGAGCAGCCCCGTGGCATAGTCGAGGCGGCTCTGCAGGGCCACCATGGTGAGTGAAGCCACGGTGCCACGATCACGCATGGAGAAGCTGCTCTGGGCCTCCAGCGTGTGGATGAAGGTGAGCACGAAGGCGCGGCTGTGCAGCAGCTGCCCGAAGAGGCGTAGAGCCTTCTCAACATTGGGGGGGCTCTGTGAGGGACAGAGCGTGTCAGAGGGTGTGGCAGTGGCCCTGGGGGTGATGGGGAGTAGGCAGGCGAGGTAGGAGGCTCACATCCAGCTCCTTGAGCACCGGGTGAGCCTCGATGCCTGGGAAGAGCACACGCACGGCATAGGTGCGGTAGTCCAGGAAAGGGATCTGCACCACATCCATATGGTTTGTCAGCTCGTTGATGTCTGTCTGCAGCTCAGCAAAGGCTGGGAGGGGCAGGGAGAAAGAGTGAGCAGAGCAACAGGAGGGAGGCACCCAGCCCACCCACCCTGCACTGCACCCCCACCCCAGGCACCTTCCTTGCATTCCAGAGCCACGCGGGACTCCAAATTGTCCATCTGGAGTTGGAGCCGCTTCAGTGTGCGGTCTGCATCCTGAGTTTTGCGCTTGTAGGCGACCAGCACAGCGGTGATGGCCAGCAGCAAGAGCCCACCCCCTGCTGCCAGCCCCACCATGGCTGGCAGCGTCAGTGCCCGCTCGGCCGTGATGTGTAGGGTACCCAGCCAGAACTCCAGGCCGCCCACCAGCACCTACGGGCACAGGCTCACTGTGAGCTGATCCCCATACCCACCCCACACTCCCCTGGTGCCCTTCCCACCTCCCCACCCACCATGACAGGCTGCCGGCCCGTCTGACTTGGGGAGTCACAGAGCAGTTGTGTGTCTGAGACGGTGAGCGCACACGGCTGGCCCCCAATCAGCACGGTGTAGTTGAGGCGGGAGCTGCCAGCTGCCACGGGGATCAGATTCTTGCCCTGTGTGTGGAGGGCACGGTCAGCCAGAGCTCCCCATCACCCTGCCCCTCACAGCCCCCGCATCCCACTGGCACCTTCAACACCACGTGGGAGCCAGGTTTGACATCTAGGACACCAGAGGGTCCAAGCGGTTCAAAGCTGGGGTCGGGGTAGTAGGTGAAGGACGACCGGTTGAAGGAGCGGGCCGTCTGCACATGGTCTAGCAGGAAGCCGAACTCGTCAGGGTGTTCGCCCTGGGCCCGAGGCTGGGGCCGCCCCAGGAAGATGCCAGGGGCCTTGCACAGCATGGCAGTGTCGTTGATAACCTGGCACGTCTGTGTGGACAAGGTGGGCAGCTCAGCGCACGAGACCGCGCAATGGCAGGAGTGGGGCGGGGGCAGCTGGCACTCACATTGGTGGTCTCGATGCCTCGGTACTTGGCCCGGACCCGGGGCTCTTGGACTGTCAGCAGGTGGGTCCCGCTCACAGTGATGGCAGTGCTTCCGCTGGGGACAGGGGAGAGGGGAGTTAGGCTCTGCTCCCCAGTGCCCCCGGTCCAGCCCTGGAGAGCTATCAAAGCTGCAGTGGGGGCCCGGGGCTTCGCACGCCTCAGGTCACGGGGAGGTGCCAGGTGCTCTGTGGTGAGGAGGACGCTGCCCCTCTGCCAATAAAGGCGCAGGTGTAGAGGACGTGTACTTTGAGGTCCAAGGACCCAGGTGCCAGTAAGGCCCCAGGACAAGAGCTTGGGGACCCATTCTCCCTAGGGTCTCACTTGATGATGCTCCAGGTGGGCTCAAGGTGAGTGACGGTGGGGTCCTGGGTGTAGGTGTAGAGAACTCCAGGACTGGAGATGTTGGCGCGGTCAATGGCCAGGGTGATGGGGGCCTGGCTGGGGCCCAGGGTGGAAACAGGCGAGATACACACGATTGCTTCGGCATCTCTCCTGTGTCAGCAAGTGGAGTGCTCTGAGCAGGTGGCCCAGGGACTTCACCGGCCCCGCCCCGCCCCTGCAGCCCCTACCAAATGCCCATCCCAAGACTGGCAGGGCCCTGCCCACCTCACGAATTGGCACTCGCCATCTCTCACAATCACTGTGACCCTGCTGCCGGCATCTAGAGAGTTTCCAGAGATGGTGAGCCTCGTGCCCCCCGAAGCTGGGCCCCGACTGGGACTCACGTGGTCGAACGTTGGGGTCTGTGGGAGAAGCAGCCCTGAGGGGAGGGAGAAGGCAGCCCAGTGCGGGCGCACCTTCTCAGAAGGGGAGGGTGTGCACGGGGAGGAGTGGGCGGCTCACACACCACAAAGCTGTAGAGCTGCTCCGACTGCGTTCGGAAGTTGGCAGAACAGTCGCCTACACAAAGCTCCACAGGCCCCGGCGGCGGACTTGGCACCAGCGACTCCTCCATCTCGCACACGATCCTAAGGGTCAGAGAAGGTCAGAGGCAGCCCTGGGGCACCGGCCTGAGGGCCTGCACAGCCACACTCACCTCTCAGCGCTGATGTACTCAGCGGGGATGGAGTTGCAGCGCACACCGGCCACCCGAAGGCCCACCTCTCGGTAGGTGAGGCCCAGGTTCTCGCCCACGATGGTGACTCGGGTGCCTCCCTCCTTGGGCCCCATGAGTGGGTGGATCTGCAGAACAGAACAGAACAGGAGGTGAGAGGGTAAGCCGACTCCCGGGTGCCCAGCGTGCGGAAGGTGTGGGAGGCTAACCTGGGCAATGCGGGGGTGGCTGCAGCGGGTGCCCTTCTGGCTCGGGTGCATCCAGTTGGTCTTGGGAGCTGGACAGTGGGCCCGCAGCTGGCACCTGTGCTCTGAGACGCACCAGCCACAGTTGAAACGAGGGTCGGCCTTGAGGCAGAGGCCGCAGCTGGGTCGCTGTGCCCAGCACTTATACAGAAGAGCTGCGGGCACAGAGGGCAGTGCTGGAGGGCAACTATGGGGAGCTAGGGCCACCAAGGGCACTCACAGAGGGTCTCCTGTTGGACCTGGCCCCAGTCCGTGCCAACTCTGCCCCCGAAGGCAGGTTCCTCGGCCCCATCTCACTCCTCACCTCGGAAGGTTGCAGGCTTGTCGATGGGGAAATCTCCATCCCACACCACAGAAAAGTCCAGCTCGGTGTCACCATACTCATCACCTTCATAGGAATACTGGGGGAGAGGGACCACATGATCCCTCAGAAGGTCCCCTGCCACAGCCACCTGAGGCTTCCAGGCCAGGAAGCTGGACACAGACCCGGGGAGGCGCGGCAGGGGAGCCTCACCGAGGTGTTCTGGCACTGCACACTGCTGCTGTTGAAGCGCACGGCGGGCACCCGCTGCTGCCGTCCCTGCACTCGGACCACACACTCGTAGTTCTTCTGGCCTGACTGTGGCTGGGGCAGGTTCTTGGCCCGCAGGGTAAGGGGCTGCATGACGCCAACCGGGATCAGGAGGTCCCCGCTGGGCAGGATCTCAGGGCAGCCCTGCGTGGGGGAGAATGCCCGTCAGCCACGCACCAACTGCTGCCATATTGGCCCAATCGGGCCAGTGCTGCATTGAGGAGACTCCAGGAAACCAACAAGATCAAAGGCACAGAAGCCAGAGGCCAGCCCACACAGAGCCCAGCCTCCTCGCACGCGGCACCCGCCTCACCTCAGGGCTGTGGACCCTGCCTTCCTGGAAGGAGCACTCGTGGGGGTGGCTGGTACACACGTGGCGGTACTTACACCAGTGGCAGGGGTAAGGGCTGCCAACACAGGACATGCACCTGCAGGGGAAAGGCTTCAGAAACGACAGAGAAAGCCAGGCCTGCCCCCTCACCACCCCTCCTATGGGACACACAGGGAACCGAAGGAAGAAGGCGCCAGGGCCCCTCCGAGGCCTACACAACACAGCAAGGGTTGAGGTGACATGGGGACAGAGGTCAGGAAGGCCAGTACTCACGACTGGAGGACGCTGCAGTTGTAAAAGACAAAGTCAGTCCCAGCGAACCTCACACCAGTCTCTTTGGAGAGCAGCTGCAGCCGCACGGTACGGGTGGCCCCTGCAGCAAGCCCAAGGGTAGCCGTGAGGCAGCCAGAGCCAGAGAGTGTCCCCCTCCCCAGCAGCCCCAGCCACTGACCATGCCCCCTGGTGAGAGCCCGGAGCTCCTGGAGAGAGGGCGAGGCGCAGCGCAACTCCCCGGAGGGCAGCAGGATGGCCTCGTTCTCCGTCACCTCCTCGAAGGCACAGCTCACGCCTGCGCTGAGGTCTGGCACATTACGCATGGCCACAGTCAGCTGGGGAAGGCAGAGGACTCAGCGGGGTATGCCCCCAAGAAACGCATGCATTGGCCCATCCCCCACACCACTACATCCCTTACCTGCACCCCGGGTGATGTCACTGATACGTTGTTGGGTCGGACCCGCACCTGGACACACTTGCTCAGCTCCTCAGCAAAACCATGTGGGGCTGAGGCACCAGGACAGGCCCCTTCTCGACAGCATCTGCATGGGGTCGACAGCGGATGCCCGATGGCATCCACAATGTCCAGAGCCCGTCCTGCACCTGCCCTGGGAGGGCCCTGTCCAGGGCTCAGCGGGGCCCCGGGAGGATAGGGTCCAGCTGGCCCAGCCCACCGTGCCTTGGCCCACGGGGTCCAAGTGACCTCACTTGGGGTGGGGCTTCTGCTCACTAGCTGGAGAAAGTGGAAGGGGAGTGAGGGGAAGGCCTAAAGGGCCCGCTGAGAGAAATGAACACGTGGGCGAGGGCTGGTTCTGTCCTCCCCAACCACCGACAGGCCTGGGAGGCTCCTCCTGGGAACGCGCTCACCCGAGCCCAGCGTCAGCGCCCCGCCCCACACTGCCTCCCTCACCTGTGTAGCAGCACACACCAGCCGCAGTGTGGGTCCCCGGAGCCCAGGCAGGCGGTGCAGCTCACGTACTGCTCACAAGTCTCCACTGGGAGCTGGCTCACCTGGGGACAATCTCATCAGCACCCACCCCACCCCCACACAGCCACCCACCGCCGCCCATCTCGGGCCCACCTGCTTCTCACTCAGGAGGTAGATGTGCCGGTGGTCAGGGCTGAAGAGCAGGTCTCGAAGTATGGGGCTGCCATCCACCACGGGCACTGTCTCATACAGGTGGGCATCCTGGGAGCCGTCAACTCGTACCTGGGCCACGAGACCAGGGAAGAGGGATGACCAGTCAGTCTGATGCCACGGCAGCACCCCACGCACCCAGGGCGTCCTCTTCTAGAGCCAGGGACTTTGCAGTTTGTGACCAAGCTGAAGCCAGGGCCCGGCAGGGCTCAGCACTCGACCTTCCCCTGCCCCCACAATCTCCACGAGCAGGGGAAGGAGGGCTCAAAGGCCATCCCCTGGAGGGCCTTGAGGGTGACTCAGCCAGCCAGAAAACACTCCCAGGAGATGGAGACAGAGAGATTATTGATGCCTAGGGGTGGGGGATGGGAGAGAGGGGTGATATCCAAGGGGAAAGAGGTTTTTAGGGTGAGGACAATGTCCTGGAATGAGATAGCGGTGAGGGCTGCACAGCTCTGCAAACTGACTAAAACCACTGGAATGTGTTCTTTAAGCAGGGGGAGTGCACGGGAAGGGAATTATACCTCAGAAAAGCTGTTGAAATGACAACAAGGGCCCAGGATGGGAGCAGGCCCAGCCCAAGGGCTCAGCAGCTCCCTTCACAAACCTTGGCCCAGTCGCTGCCCCCCCCCCGTCTCCCTGGGGGAGAGCTCCCCAACTGCCAGGCAAGTGGGGTGCGGACGTGGAGGCCGTCCTGACTGCCCTTTAGAACACGCCTGGGCTCCCAGGGGCTCACCTCCCCATTTCACACTGCCCCCCGTCCGGGGACAGAAGCAGTTGTGGCCCTGCTGCACACAAGGGGACAAGAGGGCAAAGACGGTTATGCCTGTGTTCATTTGACTACGGACCCAGCAGTGACGGCTGAGCCACGGCCACCTCCTCTCCTGGCAGGGAGGCCCCAGGATAGGTCTGGTCTCGGTCCCCACGGCCACAGGAAGCCAGCAATTCAGGCCGAAGCGAGCGGGGTAGGAGGTTCCCGTGTCCCTGTGGGCTCTGTACTGTCCAGGGTCTCACAGGGCTCACTGCACATTCCCGTCCCCACCCCTCACCCCATGATCTCAGAGCCTACCCCAATCGCCACGTGCCGAGGGGGCCAGGGCCTACCTTCTTCAGACTGCCGCTGCGAGTGCCGATGAAGACCACGGAGTGCTGGCGGTAGGTGTAGGCGGCCACACTGGCCATGCCGTCAGTGCTGTCAGCCAGCAGGGGCAGCCCCTCGATCACATGCAGGCCACCCAGTGGCTGGTTCAACACCAGCCCACAGAAGTTTCCATTTATCTGCATGGGCTGGTGAAACAGGAGAAACGCACGTGAGCATCACAGCTTGGGGACAGAGGCTGGACAGAGGCCATGAGACCCCATGTTGAGGGAGGGAGCAGGATCTGGAACTTGTTCCCCACTAGCTAAGACCAACCGCTTGC
Source organism: Micronycteris hirsuta (assembly GCA_004026765.1). Taxonomy (NCBI): domain Eukaryota; kingdom Metazoa; phylum Chordata; class Mammalia; order Chiroptera; family Phyllostomidae; genus Micronycteris; species Micronycteris hirsuta. Next base: position 18,600 of record PVJI01009380.1, on the reverse strand, counting down.
CCTGGACCACACAGGAAATCGGGGGCTGACAAGAGAGAGGGAGGAGGGGAGGAGGCAGGGGCACATAAGGGGAACGAGGCCTGGGCCTGCAAGATGGGCCAGGCCAGGAGACTGTCACCGACTCAGCGAGGGCCGCCCATGAGACAGAGCAAGAAGCAGCACACTGGGCACGCGTGGAGGGGTGGGAAAACAGAGAGGTGGTCCACGAGCAGGGAGTGCCCACCAAGAGAGACGGTGAGAAGGCAGGCCAGGGGAGAAGAAGAAGCAGCAGATGTAGGGAGAGGGCAAGAGAAGGCAGGGCACCCTGAGAGAAAGAAACGGATGTTCCAGGGCCAAAGACCGCTGTGCTCACAGTGTTGATGCAGGGCAGTTCCTTGTTGAGCAGCCAGGGCAGGGCCAGTGTGCCTTCCCCTCGATAGCACGACTGGATGCGGCGCCGGATGTGGGCGTTGATGGTGCTAAGGGTAAAGAGGCAGAGGACGGTCTGCCGGGGCGGGCTTGCCCGGTTCTTCTGGCCCTGAGAGAAGATGGTAAAGAGGATGTCCTCGTCGGCCGGCACACCCAGGGCCTGGGCCAGCAGCAGGCCGGGCTTGGCCAGGTGGGCACTCTGCACTAAGCGGTACTCCACGCCACGCCAGGAGCACCCGATGGGAAACTCCACGTATGAGTAGAACTCTGAGTCCCCTGCGCACATGCGCACGATCTTGGATGTGAAGAATTTCTCGCCCGCTGTGTCCAGCAGCGTCTGCTGGGTGTCCAGCTGCAGTGTCAGGAAGTACACGAAGGAGGCACTCACAAAGCCGTAGATGTAGTAGATGTCAAAGGCGGGGTACAGGGACAGGGTGTCTGAGGGGATCTTGATCTGTGAGGAGACAAACTCATCCTGGTACACCTGGGAAAGAGGAGGACGAGACCTGGGTCTGTCATCGACCTCCCAAACTCTGGCCCTTCAGCCCCCTACAACATGGTCCCCCGAGGGCTTCCCTCATGGACCTCCCCTGGCCCACAGTCATAGGAGCCCAGACGAGAAGACAGGGTGAGCGGCCCCAGCCGGGGCAACAGGTGCTGGCTCTTGAGAGGGGCAGGAAGAGAGGCAAGGGGAGGAGGGTGAACAAACAGGCAGGCTCACCCACCAGACTGAACATGTCGGCACTATCCTCATCACTGATGAGCTTGCGGGAGCTCAGAGTGGGGAAGTACTCAGACTTGCCATCCACGGCAGTACCCACAAACAGCTTGCTGGGCCCCTGGCTCTGCTCCACGATGACACCGGCCATGGAGTCGGGCTCCTGGGCCCCCGATAGGTAGTGCTCCTTTCGGTGGTGGGGCTCACCCAGCTTGAAGAGGTCATCCAGGCGCAGAAACTGGCAGATGCCTTGCCAGATGCTGCCGCAGGCCACCAAGCGGCGGGCAGCATAGTCTATGAGAAGCAGCTTGTTCACATTGTCCACAGGTGCCAGGCGGTGGGTGCACACGCGCATACTGGGGGGTGGGTAGCAGCGAGCATTGTCCTCAACAGGCCCTGTGACGTGGGCCCGTAGCTCGGTCAGGTTGGGGGCCAGCTTGAAGACTCGGTTCACTGCGCCCACAAATACCTCCCCAGTCACCCGGTGCACAGCCAGGTGGGTGAGTGTGGTATCTGTCACCGAGAAGGCAGTGAAGGGCCTGCTGCCACCCAAGGCTCCCCCCATGACAAGGAAGAGCAGCAGGAGGATGACAGTGGGCATGGCAGGCGGCTGCGCCCCGGGACGAGCCTGAGGAGAGATGGTGAGTGCAGGTCAGAGGTCAGAGGTCAGAGCCCCCTGGCCCGGGCTGCCAGCCCTCTTCCTGCCCCAGGACCCCCAGCGGGCTAAGCTCTATGCCACAGTGGGTGGAAGCCACTCGTTCACCTACCACCACACCGGAGCCAGAGCCCCAGATGGTGACCGTGGCTGGGAGAGGAGGGGCTTCCACCAGGGCGCATGAGTGAGCAGTAAGAGCAGGCAGGCTCGGGGGCCATCAATCATCCCCCACCCCCACCCCCCACCCCTGGAAAGGAGCCAAGAGGCCTTGCCTCAATTGGGCCACACCCAAGGGGGCAGCTGAGCCAGATGCTGGGAAAGGCAGGGAGGGAGGCCCTCCTGGAATGAGACCCGAACACCAGATCCCAGAGCTGAGAGCAGCTAGCCACACACGAGAGCCACTGTAGACAAACCCCAGGCCACAGAGACTACCCACGCCCAAGTTGGGGGAAGGGGAAAGGCAGGGAGAGAACAATCACAAGCCAGGGCTGGGGAGGGGGGGGAATACCACCCCAGAATGGCACAGCCACCAGGAGCCCTGAGACAGAAGTCTGGGGCACCGAGGCCTGAGACTGGACCCAGAACCACGACCGCATTTCCACTCCTGGCCCCAGCTGCCCCCTCACCCTGAGGGCCTCCCTCAGCTGGCTGTCCAGGAGCCTGCCGTCTGGCCTACCGGCTGCAACACAAAGCCAAGTCTCGCCTGCCCACCCCACCCCCAGCCCCAGCCAGGCACCACCGAGACAGACATAAGTCAGGCCCTGCTCAGGCACAGCCAGACAGATGGCCCAGGCAGTCCTGCACGGCTCTGCCTGCAGATCCAGAGGTTAGCTGGAGGAGGGGAGGTGCCAGGGGGCCCAAGGAACCCTATGAAATGGAAGCATAGTCCCCAAATACAGAGAGACTTTGGGAAAATGAGGCGGGGGCTGTAAGGACAGGCCACACCCAGCTGTCCCGCCAAACCCAGGTGGCAAAGATAGCAGAGCAGTGTCATAGCAGCCAACGGGGCAGCCAACAGGGTAGGGCAGGGCTTAGTGCTACCCTCTCGGTGCCCAAGCCCCAAGGGAGACACAAGGTACTCAGATTCAGGGTGGGGTGGGGGATGCAGGGAACCAAACCAAGGAGGTGCAGAAGAGAGAAAGGAAAAAATACATTTGCTAGAAGAAGGAGCAGGCCTAGCTCAACACTGCAAAGTTTCAGCTCAGACCGATCACCTCTCCAGGGTTCTTTTGTCAGGTCCACATCCTGGACCCCTAATGCAACAGCCAGAGAAGAAAGGAAGGCAAAAGAGAAGACAGACTGTATCCCACCCTCACCTCCTGCACACTCAGCAGGAACACAAGCCTAGGAATGGGGACTGTGACAGGCCAGGAGGGTGACTTGGAGAGGCAGGATTTGCATCCCAAGCCCCTATTCCAACCTACACCTGTAAGTGGGAGTCAGGGGCAGCACAGGCACACCCACCTCTCTGCTACAGCCCGGCCAGCAGAGAGTCGAGGATGAGGACAGCCCCTGGCAGAGACACGGCTCCAGCGCCCGTTCCCCAGCGCTCCCAATGCCCCCGACCATGCTGCTAGCCAGGCTCGCCCTGCCCCCACCAGGGGCACCCCTCGGCCGACCCACGGGGACCCTAGTGGATGGAGACGCCACAGCAGTCCTTGGAGAGGCCGCTCCTCCACCACAAAGGGTCCTCATTGGGAAGGGGGGCTGGGCTTGGAGTGGCCGTCCCTACTGGCTCCGGGCACGAAGGACCAGTCAGACCAGCGCCCAAGAAGCAGGAGGAGAGACAAGGCGCGACCCCCTTAAGGTTGACAGAACCCTCGGACTGCCCAAGCCCCGGACTACCGAGTAGGCTGGCCCCCCACGGGTGGCAGGGGATGGCGGCCACCTACCTGTCCCTCTGCCGCCGCTGGCTCCTGGTGGCCGCCCGCCAGCGACGCGGACACGCCCCCGATCCCCACACCGGCCCCGCTGGCGCGCCCCCCCTCCCGCCGCGCCCGACGTCCTGCGCCCTATGCCCCGCGCAACACCGCTGCTGCCGTCGCCGCAGCCGCCGCCGCCGCCCACACACTGGGCAGGCCCGCGGCCGCCAGGGCCTTTTAAACACGGACCGTACCACCGCGCCGGGCGGGGGCGCCCAGGGAGGGCCGGGCGGCCGGGCGCAGGGGCTAGGGACGCTCTTCTCCGGGGTCAGTGGAAGGCCCAGAGCGCAGCCTGAGCCCCGTGAGCTGCCGGGGTCCCAATTCAACGAACTGACAGCCCCCCACTTGCGCAATGGCCGCGTCCGCAGCGCGCGCCTGTCCCCCTCCTCCCCACCCGCTGCCTCCGGCAACCCTGGGACCCGCGCGCGCCCACGCCACACCCCCTCGGGCCGTGGGTGCGCGCACGGCTAGCTACAGCGCGTGCCGGCCCCGCCCCGCCCTGGCGCTCGGAGGGGCGCTGGGGCCACCTGCTGCCGGTGCGAGGCGTCCCTGGTCTCTCAGGCGTACACCAGCCAAGAATTCTGAGGTCCTTCCTTAGGACACTCTACCTTTATTGGTCCATAAATAAACTGGAGGGCCCGCGACTAATAACATGCAAATGCCCAGCACAAGGACTTGAGGCTGTCACCATTTACACTTGGCCCCTTCCCCAGCCGGAGACCAGAATGGGAATCTGGTGTTTCATTCCCTTGCTTTCCACCCATAATTCACCTATCATATAAGTCAGTTAAGTCACATATTGAAAATGTGACATTCAACCCTGGCTGGTGTGGCTCAGTGGATTGAGTGCTGGCCTGTGAACCAAAGGGTGGTGGGTTCGATTCCCAGTCAGAGCACATGCCTGGGTTGCAGGCCAGGTCCCCAGTAGGGGGTCTGTGGGAGTCAACCACACATTGATGTTTCTCTCCCTGTCTAAAAATAAATAAATAAAATCTTTAAAAATAAATAAAGTGTGACATTCAATAACAGTATATTCACAAAGTTGTGCAACCACCCCACTATGGAATTCCAGAACATTTTTGTCACCCTCAAAGGAAACCATTAGCAGTCACTCTCCAGCCCCTAGCAATGGTTAATCTACTTTCTGAGTAGGATTGACTGTTCTGGAAGTCTCATATGCATGGGTTCGTGCGGTATTCATGTGTCTTTTGTGTCTGGCTTCTTGTACTTACCATAATGTTTTCAAGATTCATCCATATTCTCTCATGTATCAGTACTTCATTTATTCTTTAGGGCCAAATAATACTCCATTACCTGGATAAGCCACATTTTACTCATTTTCCATTCATCAATCAGTGGACATTTGGACTGTTTGCATCAGTTGGCTATTGTGAATAACGCTGCTAGGAACATCTGTGTACAAATTTTTGTATGAACACATTTTCGTTCCCCATCCACCTAGGAGTGAAACTGCTGAGTCACATGAAAACTCTATTTTTCACCTGTTTGAGAAAAAGGGCTAAACTGCTTTCAAAAGTAGCTGTACCATTTTACATTCCCACCAGCAGTGTGTGAGGGTTCCGATCTCTTCGCATTCTTGCCAAGACATTATTATCTTTTTGTTTCTGGTCATCCTAGAGGTTTTGAAATGGTAACCTGTGGTCTTGATTTGCATTACCTTGATGACTCATGATGTTGCACATCTTTTCATGAGCTCATTGGCCATTTGTCCATCATCTGAAATGTCTATTCAAGTTCTTTATGTATTTTTAATCAGATTTTTGTTTTGTTGTTGTTGAGTAGGAGGAGTTCTTTATATATTCTGTATAGACATCCTTTACCATATATATGATTCCTAAGTGTTTTCTTTCATTCTGTGGGTTCTCTTTTCACTTTGTTGATAGTGTACCTGGATGCACAGTTTTAAATTTTGATGATGTCTAATTTATTTATCTATTGTTATTTGTGCTTCGGTTGTCATATTTAAGAAACCATTATTAAATCCAAGAACACAAGGATTTACCCCTATGTTTTATTCTAAGACTTTTACAGTTTTTGCTCTTAAATTTAAGTTTCTCATCCTTTTTGGGTCAGTTTTAGTACCTGATGTGAGGTTGTGGCCCAGCTCGTCATTTTGCATGTTTCGCAAGTTGTCCCAGCACCATTTTTTTAGTTGCTTTCCTTTTCTTTTTCCTTCTTCTTTTTTAACTTTATTTTTCCATTACTGTTTGCATTAAATATTATTTTGTACTAGTTTCAAGTGTACATCATAATGGTTAGACAATCATATACTTTACAAAGTGTTTCCGCCAGATATTTTCCCACCTGGCCCCATATACAGTTATCACAATATTATTGACTGTATTCCCTGTGCTGTACTTGCTGTACTTCACATTCCCCTATTCCGTAACTACCAATCTGTACTTCTCAATCCCTTCACCTGTTTCACCCAGTCCTCCAACACCCTCCCCTCTGGCAACTCTCAGTCTGTTCTCTGTATCTATGAGTCTGTTTCAGTTTTGTTTGTTCATTTATTTTATCTTTTAGATTCCACATATGAGTGAAATCATATGGTACTTGTCTTTCTCTGACTGACTTATTTAAAATAGCATAATACTTTCCAGGTCCATCCACACTGTTGCAAATAAGATTTTATTCTTTTTATGGCCAAGTAATATTTCGTTGCATATCTGTACCATGGCTTTTTTATCCGCTCATCTACTGATGGTCACTTGGCCTGTTTCCAGATCTTGGCTACTGTAAACAATGCTGCCATGAACATAGGGGTGCATATATTCTTTCAAATTAGTATTTCGAGTTTCTTCAGATGCACAACCAGAAGTAGAATTACTAGGTCATAAGGTCATTTTAGTTTTAATTTTTTGAGGTATCTCCTTACTGTTTTCCACAGCGGCTGCACCAATCTGTATTCCCTCCAACTGTACCCTAGGGTTTCCTTTTCTCCCCATCCTTGCCACATAACAGTATCTTTTAAAGAGCAAAAGTTTGAATTTTTGATGAAGTCCAATTTATCAATTTTTTCTTTTATGATTAATGTTTTGTTTTTAATTTCCAGTCCAAGAAATCTTTGCCTAGCCCAAGGTCACAAAGATTTTCTCTAATGTTTCATTTAGATGTTTTTTACTTTCAGCTTTTATTTTTAGGTCTACAACCCATGTCATGTTCATTTTTCTGTGTGGACTAAATAGGGTGTGTGAGTTTTCTGTGGCTGCCATAACAAAATTCCACAGAGTGGCTAAAACAACAAACATTTTTTCTCTCCTAGTTCTGGAGACCAGAAGTCTGAAATTGAGGAGTGGGTGGGGCCATGCTCCCTCCAGAGGCTCTAGAGGAGGGTCCTTCCTTGTCTCTTTCATCTTCTGAGGGAGGTTGGCCATCCTTAGGATTCCTTGGCTTGTAGATGTGGCACATGTCTCTCTTGTCAGGTGGCATTCTCCCTGTGTCTGTCTCTTCTCTTCTTAGAAGGACACTAATCATACTGGGTTAGGGCCTACAGTATGACATCTTTTTAATTGGATCACATTTGCAAAGACCCTGCCTCTACATCAGGTTTCATTCACAGGGGGACAGGACATAGACATATCTTCCCAGGGGACACAATTCAACCATAACATCAAGATTAAAGTTTAGCCCTGGCTGGTGTAGCTCAGTGGATTGAGCGCGGGCTGGGAACCAGAGGGTCCCGGTTCGATTCCCAGTCAGGGCACATGCCTGGGTTGCGGGCCAGGTCCCCAGTGAGGACCATGTGAGAGGCAACCATACATTGCTGTTTCTCTCCCTCTCTGTCTCCCTTCCTTCCCCTCTCTCTAAAAATAAAATAAATAAAATCTTTAAAAAAAAAGATTAAAGTTTACTTGTTCTTCTCTGACCATTGTGGCTTGGTTGGGAGTTGTCCCAAGCAAAGGGTCACTGATTTGATTCCTAGTCAAGGCATGTGACTAGGTTTCGGGCTCAGTCTCCAGTCACAGCATCTGTGATAGGCAACTGATCAGTATGTCTCTTCCTTTGTTTCTCCCTCCCTTCCCCTCTTTCTAAAACAATAAATGAATAAAAATATTTCTTAAAAGTTTACTTGTTCGAGTAGAGGTACTTCTGGTCAAGATGGCAGCACAGGCAGACATGGCTCACCTCTTCGCACAACCACATCAAAACTACAACTAAAATATAGAAGAACCATCACTCAGAACCATCAGAGATCAAGGTGAATGGAAGTCTAACAACTATGGAATTAAAGAAACCACAATCATCCAGACTGGTAGGAAGGGTGCAGATGCAGAATGGGCTGGTTTCTCACCCATCTGTGGTTGATAAAAATTTGGGAAGGATATTTTAGGAGTGAGGAGTCCCAGCCCCACACGAGGCCCCCTAGCCCAGGGTTCCAGTGCCAGTAAGATAAGTCCCTACAACTTCTGGCCGCGAAAACCAGTGTGGATTGAGTTGGAGGAAGAAACTGCTGGAACCCCAAGCAGTTCCTCTTTAGCAACCATCTCAGATTACTTTATACCTCAGGTAGGGTGGTCCCGAGCTAAACGCAGGTGGGGGCTGACCTTGGCCTGAACCACCTGGGAAACCCCAGGTGGACAGTGACAGACTACGTCAGAGCACCATCACCCTGCCCCTGCCCACCCACCTAATCCTCCATGGAGGGAAGAGCTTGGTGGTCAGTGTGCACAGCCAGTCCTTGCAGCTGACTGGCCTGGATAAATTCCTCCCATTGATCTGCCAATACCAACCAAGGATCAACTACAAGAGGAGGGCGTACTCAGCCCACACAATGGGCGCAACTTGAGTACCCAGCCTGGATGATAGGGGAGCCTGTGCCACTGGACCCTACAGGACATCTACTACATTAGGCCACACTATCAAGACACAGAATCAAAGAAGCTCTAACTAATACATAGAAACAAACACAGGGAGGCTGCCAAAATGAGGAGGCAAAGAAACATGGCCCAGATGAAAGAACAGATCAAAACTCCAGAAAAAGAGCTAAACAAAATGGAGATAAGCAATCTATCAGATGCAGAGTTCAAAACACTGGTTACAAGGATCTTAGTGAGGACCTCAGCAGCATAAAAAAGATCTAGTCAGAAATGAAAGACACACTAATTGAAATAAAGAACAATTTACAGGGAAACAACAGTAGAGTGGATGAAGCTGAGAATCAAATCAATGATTTGGAACATAAGAAAGAAAAAAATAACCAATCAGAACAAGAAGAAGAAAAAATAATCCAAAAATATGAGGATAGTATAAGGAGCCTCTGGGAAAACTTCAAGAGGTCCACCAGTCACATCATAGGAGTACCAGAAGGAGAAGAGAAAGAATAAGAAATTGGAAATCTATTTGAAGAAACAATGAAAGAAAACTTCCCTCATTTGGTGAAGGAAATAGACATGCAAGTGCAGGAAGCACAGAGTCCCAAAAAAGATGGATGCAAAGAGCCCACTCCAAGACACATCATAATTAAAATGCCAAAGGTTAAAGACAAAGAGAGAATCTTTTAAAAAAAAGATTTTATTTATTTATTTTTAGAGAGGGGAAGGGAAGGAGAAAGAGAGGGAGAGAAACATCAGTGTGTGGTTGCCTCTTGAGCTCCCCCTACTGGGGACCTGTCCTACAAACCGGGCATGTACTCTGACTGGGAGTCAAACTAGTGACCCTTCAGCACTCACTAGCGCTCATTTCAAGCCAGTGCTTAATCCACTGAACCACGGCAGCCAGGGCTAAAGAAAGAATCTTAAAAGCAGCAAGAGAAAAGCAGTTAGTTACCTTCAGGAGAGTCCCCATAAAATAGTCAGCTGATTTCTCAAAAGATACTTTGCAGGCTAGAAGGGATTGGCAAGAAATATTCAAAGTCATGAAAAACAGGGACCTACAGTCAGGATTGCCCATCCAAAAAAGCTATCATTTAAATTGAAGAGCCAATAAAGAGCTTCCCAGACAAGAAAAAACTAAAGGAGTTCATCATCACCAAACCATTATTATATGAAATGTTAAAGGGACTTCTTTAAGAAAAAAAAGATCAAAACTATGAACAATAAAATGGCAAAAATACACATCTATTAACGATTAAATCTAAAAAACAAAGTAAGCAAACAAAAGGAACAAAGACAGAATCATGGATATGGAGAGTTTTGATGGTGGCCAGATTGGGGGGCGGTGGGAATAGGTGAAGAGATGAGGAGATTAAAAAGTACAAATAGGATCCCTGGCTGGTATAGCTCAGTGGATTGAGCACGGGCTGCGAACCAAAGGGTCGCCGGTTCGATTCCCAGTCAGGGCATGTGCCTGGGTTGCAGGCCAGGTCCCCAGTGGGGGCCACTAGAGAGGCAACCATACATCGATTTTTCTCTCCCTCTCCCTCTCTTTCTCCCTTCCTTCCCTTCTGTCTAAAAATAAATAAATAAATAAATAAATAATCTTTTAAAAATATATACTTAAAAAAATAAAATTAAAATATATAAATAAATAAAATCTTAAAAAAAAAAAAGAAGTACAAATAGCCACAGGGATATTAAGAACAGGATCAGAAAGGTAGTAACCAAAGAACTTATACACATGACCCATGGACATGAGCAATGGTGGGGGGTTGCCTGAGGGAGTGGGGGGAGCTAGGTGGAGGGGATAAAGGGGGGGGAAATCAGGACAACTGTAATAGCATAATCAATAAAACATAATTTAAAAAATCAATTTGCTTTTCCATTCAGACATCTGACTCCTCCGGTACCACTTCTTTTTTGTCTTTTATTTATTTATTTTAGAGAGAGAGAGAGGAAGGGGGAGAGAGAAGAAACAGTGATTTGTTGTTCCACTTGTTTATGCATTCATTGGTTGATTCTCATATGACCTGGGATCAAACCCGCCACTTGGTGTATCGGGATGGCACTCTAACTAACTTAGCTACCTGGCCAGGGTCAGCACCATTTTATTTATTTATTTAAGAATAAAGATTTTATTCACTCCCCAAGAAAGGAGAGTGGCATGGTGTGGGGAGATACACCAGCATTGAGGGGTGGGGACTTTGAACCTTTATTGGATTAAAATTGGATGAAAAAAGGGCGGGGGTGCTGTTGTGGGGCCCAGGGCTGTCGGGGCATTGTAACCGGGCTGCAGCTTGTTCTGATGTTGTCTTCTGCCTGTGGCTTATAGGGATCAGATTATTCTGTTCTTGCTTCCAGTAATTTCCAGTCCTGGTAACATAAACTCAGAAGAGTAAAATGGCAGCCCTGTTTAACGAGGTCACAGGCCTGCTCAGTAAATGGTGCCACAATAGCAAACGGCTCTGGCTTTACCCTTCCATTGTCCCCTCTGGTTTTAAAATGGATTTATTGTTAATGAGCTGGCCTGGTTCTGGTTCTGGGGAGTAGGCGCAAAGCTCTCTTCTTCTGTAACTACTTTGGATGGGCTAGGGGTGTAGAGCTGCCCCTTCCTGTGGGTCCGGGTCTGAGTCCTTAAGGAGAAGAGGTGGGATTGGACAGTCTGGAAAGCAAGAGCTGTGGCTGGAGGCCATTTGTAGAGAGAATCTCCCAGAGCCTGGACACTCCATTGAATGAAGGATATGAGATATTTGAGGAGCCATGGCCTAAAAACAAGAACAAAAGGGCTGCTATAGGTCCTAGGAAGGGATCAGTCAGAAAAACCAAGAGCAGATATTGAACTTAAAATCCCGAAAAGGGAGAGGCAGAATAGTAGGTGAATTCTGTATGGCCGACACTGCATCAGTAGCTCTCAACAATTCCAAGTCAAAGGATGAAAGAAATGAAGCATTACCTTGGAAGAAAACTAGAAAAATTAGGATTAAATCAGTTTGTGGGTGACAATTGGACATTGTGATTTCCATTGAAACAGTTTCTCTTCCTAAAATCACCCTCATTTTATCAAAGCGACTGTATTAAGTCAAGTTTCAATTTGGACTGATTATTTGCACGAACACAAAAAGAATAGTAATTGATTATTTAGGCTCTTTCAAATCTGCTTTGCTGGCCCTGGCTGGGTAACTCAGTGGATTGAGCATGGGCCTGTGAAGCAAAGGGTCCCCAGTTTAATTCCCAGTGAGGGCACATGCCTGAGTTTTGGGCCAGGTCTCCAGTGGGAGGTGTGCAGGAAGCAACCACACATTAATGTTTCTCTCCCTCTCTTTCTCCTTCTCTTCCCTCTCCCTAAAAAAAATAAAAGTATTTTTTAAAAATCGGCATTGTTGGAATTTTACAAGGGACCTTCAGACTGAGCTTTAGCCAGCTTCTCAGGGCAAAGAAGCCAAGCCACACAGTTGCCATCTGGCTTTGCCTGAAATACCTATTAGTTTGAGTGGATTCTTCAAGTTCTTGAGGTCCCCTAAATGTCTTGAGGCTCCTTTCTTGCCATTTGTCAGGGAAGCAACCTTCGTTCCTTACCTGTAAAGGCGGCCATGAACCATGTAAGAAAGCAAGGTACCAGGCCATTTCTCCAAGGGGCTTTTAATGGCTTTAAGAGTCAATCTTAATTCCTTAAGGCTTTCTGGGGACACCCAGAGTCCAGGCATGACTCTTTCAATCATGACATTCCGGACAAAGACTTGGTTAATAAAACCACTTTTGGAAACTGGTGCTATTGTAAAGAGAACAGGTTCTTATTGGGTTTATGCAGACAAACATGTTACCATGAAAATAATATTCACTCATTAAGAGTTGCCGAATTCTGGACGGATTAGGTAGGGAGAAAAATAGGAATGTTTTAATATTGCTTATGGAGGTATAACTTACAAATTGTTCTAGGGGAAAAAAGTTTCCTTATATCTGGAAAACAAAAAGATTTAAAATTAGCAATATCTTGAACAAAGTCATAAGAATAACAATTATCTTTAGTTCATTTAGTCCCATATAACCAATTTTCTTTGTCTTGATTATTTGCCAGTATTTCCATGACCTACTTAGACACCTGTAATTTAGAGTAAGTCAGAGTTTTTTTCATGAGCCTATTCAAAGATACATTTGCAAATGCATTAGAGTAAAACATGACTGTTTATAAATTACCAAATTTAAAATGACATGATTGTAGATTTGATTAAAATGCAATTTATAAATAACTTTGCTTCTTTGTAAAAAAATATTTCAAGATAACAACTTCTTTTTTTTAAAAGATTTTATTTATTTATTTTTAGAGAGAGGGGAAGGGAGGGAGACAGAGAGGGAGAGAAACAGCAATGTATGGTTGCCTCTCACATGGCCCTCATGGGGACCTGGCCTGCAACCCAGGCATGTGCCCCGACTGGGAATCGAACTGGGACCCTCTGGTTCCTAGCCCGCACTCTATCCACTGAGCTACGCCAGCCAGGGCTCAAGATAACAACTTCTTGATAAGTAATAATTACTGAGATGACATAGCAATGTTTATCTCATATTTTTAGATTTCACACATAATCTTAATATATATAAAGACCTAACAGTATGCAAGATTGTAAAACGCTATACAGGACTTACTGGAAGTGTGCATTGAGCATTGGAAACAATTCATAAATTCCCAATGCATGGGTTACAAACACCCAGAGTACCACCGCTTTATGTCCCCACAGGGACCCATCACTCTTGGCTTGTCCAGTGTCATTGACAGGGCATCTGTTACACCTGAGAGCTTCTTGTTTGAACTTGGTTCTGAGTTTTTGCAAGTTCCTCCCTGGGGCAGGTTGAAACTTCTAGGAAATCGATTGATGGCTGTGATGGTGGGTGAGGAGGAGGCCGTCCACAGAGTTTGGAGAGACAGAGAAGGATTAGAATCCTCTCTCTGAACCTCACCGAGACAGGGTTTGAGGGTTAGCCCGGGTCGAGCTTCCGCTGTCCACTGCTCCCCTAGTCGCACATCTCAGGAGGCCAGAGGAGAGGGAGGAATAGAGAATGTCCCCGTACAGGCCACCAAAATGTGATCGGTGATGTGGGCTGTGAAAGAATTCACAAAGAGAAGAAAGTGTAAAGAATAAAGTTTTTATTCACTCTCCAAGAAAAGAGAGGGACATGGTGTGGAGAGATACACCAGCCTTTCTCTTTTATTTATTTATTTTTTAAAAGATTTTATTTATTTATTTTTAGAGAGAAGGGAAGGGAGGGAGAAAGAGAGGCAGAGAAACATCAATGTGTGGTTGCCTCTCACACACCCCCCACCAGGGACCTGGCCTGCAACCCAGGAATGTGCCCTGACTGGGAATCGAACTGTGACCCTTTGGTTTACAAGCCAGCACTCCATCCACTGAGCCACACCAGCCAGGGCTCTCTTTTATTTTTTTGAAGATTTTATTTATTTACTCTTAGAGAGAGGGGAAGGGAGGGAGAAAGAGAGGGAGAGAAACACTGACATGTAAGAGGAACATCCATTGCTTGCCTCTTGCACACCCCAATGGGGCAGAGAGCACCCCTGCAACCCAGGCATTTGCCCTGACTGCAAATCAAACTGGCAGCCTTTTGCTTTGAGGGACAATGCCCAACCAACTGAGCCACACCGGTCAGGTTGCCAGCACCATTTCTTAAACATTATAGCCTTGGCCAGGTGGCTTGATTGGAGAATCATCCCGTACACCAAAAGGTTTCAGGTTTGAGCCCTGTCAGGTCACAATCCTAGCTGGTGGGTTCCATCCCGTCTGATTGTGTACTGGAGGCAACCGATTGATGCTTCTCTCCCTCTCTAAAATCAATAAAGCATATCCTCACGTGAGGATTTAAAATAAATTTAAAATAAATTTTTAAAAAAACATCTTAAATGTAAGAATTTATTTCTGGAATCCTACTTCTCTGTCATCTATGTGTATGCCTATCCTTGCACCTATGTCACGCTGCTTTGATTACTGTGGCTTCATAGTAAGTTTTCAAATTAGGTGATGTGATCCCTTCAAGTCTGTTGTTTTTCAAAATTGTTTTGGATATTTTAGGTCCTTTGCATTTCTATATACTCTGAGGGTCCACTTGTCAATTTCTACAGAAAAGCGTGCTGGGATTCGGGGTAGGGATTTCATAGAATTCAAAGATCACTTTGGGGAGGGTTGTCTTCTCGGGGGCAGAATTCTATGAAGACCACAAGATTTCTGCCTCCTAGTGTGCAAACCTATACAATCCCCTCCCCTTGAGGCCAAGCAGAACCTCTGCACCTGATGGGACATCACTTCCATGGTTAGGCTACTAATCAGCTGACTTTGAGTTCATCAAAGGGGAGATTACCTGGGTGGGCCTGACCTAAGCAGGTGAGTCCTTAACCAAGACTGAGACCTTCCTGAAGGGTGAGATTCAAAGCACGAGGGGCTACTGAGGGGACCAGATGGCAGGGAACCTTAGGCGGCCTTTAGGAGCTGAAACCATTCCCTGGCCAATAGCCAATGAGAGGATAGGGACCTCAGTCCTACAGTCACAAGGAACCCAATTCTACCCTCAACCACATGAACCTGGGGGAGGACCCTGAGCCTCAGATGAGAAGGCAGCCCAGTCAACCTTGATTGCAGCCCTGTGAGACCCTGAGCAGATCCAGTGGCATTACACCCAGACCTCTGACTTGCAGAAACTGTCAGGTAATAAATGAGTGTTGTTTTAAGCTACTGAGTTTTTGTTAATTTCTTACAGGCAATTGTAACTTAATACAGTATTGAGTCTTCCAATCCATGAACATGGGATGTATTTCCATCTGTGTAGATATTTAATTGTATGATTTCATTTATGTGAAACTTCCAGAACAGGCAAATCTACGCAGGCAGAAAGTAGACTGGCGGTTGCCAGAGGCTGGGAGAGTGGGAATGAGGAGAGAACGTTTAATGGGTACAGGGTTTCCTTTTGAAATAATGGAATGTGCTGGAATCAGATAGACATGATAGTTGCACAACATTGTGAGTGTACAAAATGCCACCAAAGTGTTCATTTTTAGTTATTGATTATTTTTATGTGAATTTTTCCTCAGTTGAAAAAAATGAAAAGACAAAATCCACACTAAGAGACCACATGTCCCATCTGATATTGCATATGTCCCCCTTTGGGAAGTCACAGCACTCTGGGCAAAGCTCGGGGGGGCCAGGACTCTCTTCCCTGCTGGTGGGGCTGCAAGGTTGGTCAGGCCCTAGGGAAAAGAATTTGTGAATATCTGGAAAATTAATGACTGTATTTTTCAGACTATAAGATGCACTTCCCCCCCCCCAAATTTGGGAAGAAAATGGGGGTGCATCTTATAGTCCAAAAGTCGCTTACCTGAGCTCTATTTACATTTATGTACATTGGTGAAATACGTTATTTGTTATTAAATATTTTGCATTTTGTGCTTCAAAAATTTTTTTTCCTATTTTCCTCCTCTAAAACCTAGGTGCGTCTTATGGGCCGGTGAGTCTTATAGTCCAAAAAATATGGTACAGTGGTTTAAAAAAAAATGAGGGGGCTCTGCACACGAAGATACGGAGAGACATGTAGGATATTTGGACATATTAAGTGACAAATGCAAGTGCTTTTTTGTTGGGGCCATGGTGGACACTCGGTCAAGGGGGCTGGGTGGAGGCGAGGCATCCCCATGTCCACCCTTTCATGCTGATGCGTGAACCAGGTGAATTTCTAGTCTCTGCAGAACAGTTCAAGGTAGACAAGAAAAGATCAGCATCCCCTCTTCTCACTCAGCCACCTCTGTGACCTCTCCTCCCAGCCTCTCCTTCTCCTCCCGTCTTCCCTCTGTCCCAGCCCCCCATCCCACTGTGGATCGCTTCCTGCCTAGTTTTGGAATGACTGACTTGCAGTTCTTGTCAGCTTCAATGTCACCACGTCAGCAAGGTCTCTCCATCTTGCTTGTTCGTGTCTCATTTCCCTATTTGTGTATATCCACGTACATTCACACACCTACACACAGAGTGAAGGCTGGGCAAGTAAGGTAGGGCTGGCTGGCTTTCCTCTCTCCATTGTGTCTTTGGGATCTAGCCCACCTCCGGCTCTAGCACGCTGGTCCCCAGAAATACTGCCAACCGCCTACCGACTTCAGTGACCTCGTGTAGTTCCAGAGCAGCTCCCCACCTTCCCTGCAGCCGCCCAACCTCGCCTCTGGGATCCATGTTCATTTGGTCCCAGGAGAGAGCCCTGGAGCTGGACAGTCCCCCCCCTCCGAGCAAAACCTCGGGGGACAGCTTGCTCCACCAGTGCTCTTCAGCTTGGCTTTCCAGACCACCACCACAGGCCGTACTTAAGACACAGGGCTCCTCCCTTGGGGTCCCCCACCATAGCGCAGCCTTTCTCTTCACGGGCATAAGGAAGTCTCCTTCCCTGACAATGACAGTCCCCCTGCCCCTTGATCCTGACCCCAAAGGGCTTCTTCCTGCCTTGGGACTTATGGGGGTTTCCAGAAATGAAGTCCTTCCCTGCCACGACCCAAAATTGAGCCTCAAGGAGCTTGTTTTCCAGAAGGTGCGAGGCTGAAGGAGGCTCCCTCAGAAACCATCCGCCAGTGGGTGAGCTAGCTGGGAGAGGTTCATGCCCTGCAAAGCCTCTCAAAGAATGCAGGAGGGGGTTGGTGCAGAAGGCCAAACAATCCCCTCTCTAGGGTTCCTGGAACTGAACAAAAGGTCCTATTGAGGCTCCCCAGACTTGTTCACGACCTAGGGTCAGGCCTGGCCACCCCTTCCCTGCTGTGCCCGAGGTGCTCTGGCCCTCCTCCCTCCTCCCAGTGACCCCAGATGGTCACATCCCAGACTCAGGGCCTGGGGGCCTGAGTGAGAGCTCTGAGCTGCCAGCCAGGCCTCCCCAGGCCGCGGCTGAACAGGACACACGGGCCCGCCTGCAGGAGGAAATGGGCATTAAGAGCCTCTGTGCCCAGCAAAGCCCACACATTTGCCAGTGAGGTGGAGCTAGTCAGGGCTGGGAAGCTCCCTACCAGCCAGGAGCTGTCCCCTGTCCCCTCTGATTGGCCTCAGGCAAGGGGAAGAAGGGCAGGAGCAAGTTGTGGTCAGCTTGCCTTCCTCAGCCTCCTGGAGCCAGGTCTGCCTGCCTCAGCTTACCCAAGGGGAACTGGGGAGCACCCGCCCCTAAGTCAGATCCCCCGCCGCCGGGGCAGTCTGCGCAGGGCACTCACAGCAGCCTTCCCATGCCGGCACTAGGGAGACACGCCGGGGCGGGCCCAGAGCAGGACGGCAAGGGTGGGTTTGCATAGCTGCGGTAGCGACTTGAGTGGCTCGGAGCCACAGGACAGCCCTGTCCCCTACAGAATAAGCAGCTTGGAGACACAACAGGAGCCCAAGGGCCTGAGAGGGAGGCTTGCAGTGGAACGCCTCTCCCAGTCGCAGTAAAAAACCACAATGCCACGTAGGTGCCCTGGGGAGGGCGGGCTAGATGCAGGCACAGCTGGACATGCCAGGGCCCCTGTGGGTTGCAAATGCCCCCCTTCTCCTTCCACAGACTCCCATCCCCGCCCATCCTCTTCCCCCCTCCCACCCCCACCAAACACACGCTTTCTCACCAGACACAAAGACCACAAATACTGTATTCTTCTATTTATGTGAAACTTCCAGAATACGCAAATCCATACAGACAGAAAAGAGATTAGGGGGTGCCAAGGGCTGGGGGAGAGACTGCTAATGGGTATGAGGTCTCTGGTCGAGGTGCTAGAAATATTCTGGAACTAGACAGAGGAGATGATTGCACAACACTGTCAATGCACCAGACAGCCCTGAATGTACACTTGCAAGTGGCCCAAATAGCGAGCTTGGTTATGTGAAGTTTATCTAAAAACATGTGTCTTTTTAAAAATAGAACACAGTACAGGTGCTCTGACTCTAACATTTCTTTTTAAGATTTATTTATTTTTAGAGAGAGGGAAAGGAAGGGAGAAAGACAGGGAGAAAACATCAGCATGCAAGAGAAACATGGACTGGTTGCCACTCATATGCATCCTGACAGGGGTGG